>SMLS01056507.1:0-10610 GCA_004785975.1 Popillia japonica
CAAAAAGGAAGAAAAGCAACTGAACAGCACTCTTGGACCATTTACAGTATCAATTATGGCAATAATTTACAAATTATCGGCAATATCTCAAATGTGTTTTAACAATCAGTCGCGACCATATGTTATGAGCAGGGGTAATATTTTTATTATTTCTGGGAATCAAAGAAACATAAACTAAAATTAAACATACATACATATACCGGGTTCTTTTTTTATTGTTACACATGCCCTCTATGTGTAACATTAAAATAATAATTGTCAATGCATTGGCAGAATAGAAAGCAACCAGTCATACACTCATGTGTTGACGTCTGAGAACCATACGTGTCTTAGTTTAACGGATTTACCAACTATTCTTTTCTTGACATACATACATGCAATTCGTGTATTAGAAAACTATTGAATTTAAGCGCCAAAGAATATTACAATCTGATTATGGTTATTTATTGTGTACTGAGTATAGCACCTATTCTAACCGCTTCTTTTTCGCGCGCTATTAAAGGGGCACTGCTAGAACTATTATTTTCTGGTACCACATTACCATTGCCACTTTTTCATCTTTGTTGTATTTATTCATCGTTTAAATAAAGTATTATTAATTTTCAATACAATGTATGTAAAATACGTGAATAAAAATTGTGAAATATTTGACATAAATTTTTTTTTTCTTTATTCCATGGTAACGATTTAAGAATTACATCTAATGTATGTATTTTTGCTTTTGATGTATAACTGGTTGCCTACCATGCTGCTAATGGATTGACAATTATCTTTTTATGGTTACACATAGGGGAGGTGCATATGTGTAACAATAAAAAAAGAACCCGGTATAATTTGTAATGCACTTTTGTTTTAAGAAAATAAATATTTTATACTGGCTCCTTTAGATTTTATTACAGCTTTAACTCTTTTAGGCATACTAGATACTAATTTATCATCACAAGATATTATTGACCATTTCTTTTAAGAAATGCCACAAGTTCTCAATGGGGGATGAGTCTGGAGACTGCGGTGGCCAGTCTAACAACCTAACGTTGTTTTCATGGAACCAATTCAGTCCTCGCGTTGTCCTGTTGGAAATAATAATATCCTGCCACAGTCTCATAAAATTTTACAATTCCACTCCAATACTTCTGATGACATATGTTAGTGTACTGTTCACCATTCATACGAACGCATACGAACCCTTCACCGTCACCTTCTGCGGCCATGGAGCCCCAAATCATTGGTGGTTTACTGTAGGAGTAATAATACATTCACGTCAAAATGTCCTCCTCCGTACGTATGGTGCCCTTGAACCACTGCACATCTGTAAAACGGCAAAGAATAGCATTAGAAAGTTTGATATTTTTGTTATTAAAAGATAAAATAGGTTTGACGGTAGAGTACATGTAGTTACTTATGTATATCAATATTGGATTCGTCGGACCAACTTACCTTGGCCCAATCCTCCTCATCCCAATGTTCGTATTTTTCCCCAGGCAAGACGTTGTTTACGATGCTTGTCTATCAACAGAGGTTTATGTAGCGGTTTCCTGGCACGTGAATTTGCTGCTACTGACCTTCTCCTAACGCTACTTACAGAGATTCTGCCATGAACGTGACTTCTAAGTTCCGCAGCTATCGTTCTGCTGATTTATGCCACGTTTTGGTAAATTGCGGTATATTCCAATCTCCTGATAACGTTTTATTGTGTTCTGAACTGGGACTGAACTGCGTTACCCAAGAATTTGTGTCAAAAGAAAAGCTTTAACCTTTAAACAGTATTTTTTTCAGTGGTAGTTTCCCAGAAAACACCAAAAAGTTTTCGAAAAATCCTGCAAAAATTGTCAAGTTCAATATCAAATATTTTTCAACTGATACAATCAGGAACGTTCATTACTTTTGGGCCACTACAGCAAAATTTCTGCTGCTCCAACATGGTGACCTTTAATGAAATTTAATGTGGATTGCGAAAGTTTGAAGACACACTGCTTTGTGATGATGAGGGCCACCGTCAAGAACAATTCCACTGCAAGAAATGTAAATTTTCTGATAGAAAAATTGGTAAAATTGGAAAATTTTTCGGAAACTGTATCAAATTTTCAATTTTTTACTTAGTTACGATAGATTGCCACATTATCTCCTTACGTCGGGAAAATTATACCTTTCACGACTGGAGCAGATAGGTAGGAACTACTCACAGGCAGTGTTGTTCTTTGGCACAGTCTAAAAACGTGTCTACTCATATGGGAGGAAAAATTCTTTCTAAATATCACCTTGTGTTTATTGGATTTCTTGAGGTCATCACCTTTAGTCTTGAAATATTAATCCAGTTCTATTAAGTCTAAGATCATAATACCAGAGCAGTTTTTAGAATAATGTTCATGTCTTTAACTTTTAAATTTTTGATGACATCCTCACCCAGTTAGGTATGGAATTTTTGGGAAGTAGGACAAGTGTGCAGAAGTTTCTTTCTAATGCGCTGCTCTAAAGACAAACGTTAGAAAATAAAGAGTAGGACTTCTTAAATTGTTGGTTTAAGGAAGAATCAGAAACGCAGTTATAGGTAAAAAAAACAATCGAAATCAATCAGCTGCAACTGGATTGAAATACCAAAACCGCCCCTCTAGACCAGTTCATATTACCCATTATAAAACCCAGACGTTACTACATCAAAAAAACAATATCGTTACGATAACTACGAAAAACAAAGAGGTACTCTTTTCCCCGAAAAATACCCAGCCAGAACGCAATTGTCCATTACACAAAACGAACAATCATTTCCATAATTCCATCGCCCGATACGAAATTACAACGTCGCTAGTGAACTTTTTGCCATCTGTATTCGCGGTAAACGGGAAAATGGGTAGACGGAAACGGTTGTGTAAGGGGGTAGTTTTCCTCTACCGCCGTCGTCTCCGGAATCATGCGAAGGGTAGGTAAGTGACCGGAGGAAGGAACACCTCGACTAGTAGGGGTTGTTGTACAGCACCGCCACCAATACCGTCGCCGCCGCCGCCGCCACCGCCACCGCGGCAGTCATGACCGCGACCTTTCGGTAGAGGGCAGGTGGTTGACCTCGATACGGACGACCCTGCGCACTTACTTGACCGAGTGTTTCCAACACACATAACAACACCTACAATGTTCTAGGAATTGGTCGTTTTAGATGACTCACGAATAACACCACGTATGTATTTATTCTTCTATTTATAGATTTTTATAATGCCGGGTATTTTTCGTCTTTGTTTCAGGGAAGGATATTAATTTTATGTAACCCCTAATTAGCTGACACGTTGCAAGTAGTCGACCATGTAGCTGCGGTGTAATGAACTTTAAAATCAGATCGAGACCGTCTGAAACATGTTTAGTGACTATATTTTACTTAGAATTTCGAGCTAATTAAAATTTCTCGGTTCCAGTCATTTATAATAATAATCTTCTCATAACGCCACCAAGAAATAAAAGAACTACAGTTGATATTAAAATAGAAAAACATTGCAGTCTGTGTTTTATCGGTATGAACTTTACTACCTATTTTATTATCACCAGAAAAGCTTTGTCTCCTCAGGCTTAACAATATTAAACAATATAAAATTAAAGCGCCATCTAAGTATTTACAAACGTATTAAGACCTGCAAATTTGGTCTATATTGCGTTGACAAATTGACAACTATATGAAATTGAAGAAATTGCTCTTCCATGGTTACATGAGGTTGAGATTGGAATTGCAAGGTAGTCATCCCTTTTGGCATGCTAGTACTCAGCAATCCATGCAAGCACGTAGGAACGCCTTATCTTCCGTTAATAAAAAAATGATATCCACAAAAAGAGCAAAATTATCCTTTCATCACATTAAGCAAATTAACCTAACAGCTACATTTGTAGTAGCGGTTAACAAAAAGTCTTTCACTTCAGCTAATTTTTTGCAGCTACTGATGGTAATCATGTACAATTTTATTACTCTGTCTTCTCATTTCGTCCACTGCGTATACATTGTAACCTTCTTTGTGATGATTTATTATTTCCAACAACTCTAATCGCACCATGGAGGGATCAAACGGTGACGTTATGGTTGACGGATTTTACACTATGATTTACGCATTATGCAAGCTCTCTGTACCTTTGTACAGATCGTCGCGGTCAACCTATCCTCCTTAGTTCAACATATCTATAATTGCCAATCTAAAACACAAGGAATACCACAGAAGACGTTCAAAAAGATCTGAAACTGTTTATCATTTGAATGAGTATAGAAGGCTGATAACTCTGTGCAAAGTCCAAATATCTTCATCGTACCAGTTTTATCTCCATGAAATTGAGCTGAGAATAAAATCCAGCCCTAGAGAATTATTTGAGTTTATGAGGGTTAAGCGCGGAGAATCCCGGGCAGATTGAGCGATGGCGAAAAGACGTTTGAGCGGCCTCAGGATATTGTGAACGCATTTGCGGATCTCTTCTCACAAGCTACATAAATCGCTATCTACGCTGGACCTTCTGACGGGTTTTGTAACTCGCTTCCTATTACTTTGGAGCCTATCACCGAGGAAGAGATTGTAAAGGTCATAGCTACCTTGTCACATAAATCCACGGCTGGCGATGATATACTTCCCAGTTTTCTAGTGCGTGATTACAGATTTGCCCTTGGAAAACCGTTGACAGTCATTGTAAATAAGTCAATAGAGTCCTGCATCTTTCGAACAGTTTGGAAGAAAACTAGAATTACTCCAGCTCATAAGAAGGGCGATATTGCTGTCCTTAAAAACTGTCGTCCTATTTCAATTTTATCAAACTTTAGCAAGATCTTTGAATCAATCATCTACAGATCTATCCTCTGTTCTGTTCAGCGACGTCTATCTGAAGCCCAACATGGTTTTCTTCCAGGCAGATCCACCATAACCAACCTTGCCACAATCACGCAATTTCTCTTCAATTGTTTGGAAGTCGATGTGATTTACACCGATTTTTCTAGTGCTTTTAATACGACAAGTTAGTATACTACTGGAGAAACTGAACCAGTTTGGCCTTACTCGTTCTTTCTTCAACTTCTTCGCTCATATTTTTCTAACCGCACTAACTACGTCTGCTGCAATGGCTTCTGGTCTTACACATTTGTGTCTCGATGTGGTGTTCCGCAAGGATCCTGTTTGGGACCTCTCTTTTTCATTCTATATACATATATAAATGATTTACTTGAATCGCTCACTTGTCCAGCTCTAGCATATGCTGATGATCTGAAAATTTATATGACAAGTTTATCTGATGCGGATGTGCTACTTCTCCAAGCAAACATCAATATCATCTCAAACCGGTGCTCTAAAAATGGTTTGCGTCTTAACAGCGTTTTTCACGCAAATTAACCTCAACACCTGCCACTTACTTCACACAGACACAGACTTGGGTGTCACGTTAAACTTACCTTCTTGCAACATATTCTCCAAATCACTGCTTCTTCTTCGAAGAAATTAGGCTTTGCAATGCGGACCGCCTGCTACTTTAATGATCCAGCGACCCTTAAAACACTGTACCGTGCCTTTATCGTATTCGGATTAGAATATGCCTCCATTATATGGTCACCATATCGCGTTTCACATCAGCTACACCTTGACCGCATACAGCGTCGTTTCCTTAAGTTTCTATCTTTTCGACTGGATGGAATATATCCGCACAGGGGTACGGATTACGTTAGCCTACTGATTAGACGTGGAGTTGAGGCTCTCTCTTCCCGCAGAGGTGTCCATGGTGCGTGTTTTATGTGGAAGTTGGTCCACGCAACACTTGACGCGCCTTTTCTTCTGTCCTGCATCTCTTTCAGCGTCCCTCGACCTTCATCCAGATTCCCCAACACTTTTTTTCTTCCTACACCAAAGACCAATATTTTACGTAATTCCCCGCTCGCCCGTGTATTGTATTGTTACGTTTTAGGGTTTTAAATAATCTTCAGGCGATAATATTTTAACAGAAGTATTTATTTCAACTAATTTAACACTTAAGAATTACTTGGTAACGTAGAACACTAATTAAACTATTTATTTTAACTAACACAAATTTATATGCACGTTTTGTATTTATATTCACAGCGTCCGTACTAATTACGCGCTAGTTCAAGACTGTCCCGCATACGAGATTGTCACCCTTATATACATAAAATATAGCTTCTAGAATTCTCTACACTAAATTAGACTGTTCTAGAACGCCCTCTCTAGAATGTCTCCAGAAAACGCGCGAACCATCCATATATCATAATTACAGTGCACTGCATAATCCATTTTAAACGGCTTTGTCGCTAGATGGCGCCACTCGTAACAGTATGTATGTTACCTAAAGTGTTTGAAATTTGCAGTGTTATCTGTGATTTCTTTATTGTAGGATTAGTATTTTCTCGTATATGTCCTCGTATTGTCTCGTATATTGCTCTTTTTGTACAAATGTCCACGCTCCGTAACACGTTTTCTTGGAGGCGATGTTGATAATTCACTTGTATTAGGCTGTAGATCCATTTTTACAAGCAAATAGTTTTTCTAAAAACTGATTTTCTTGTTTAAACGTAGTAGAAACACAAAAGGATAATAAAAAGTATTTACTCAATCAGCTATGTCTACAATATGGCGTCACTAGAATACCAAATTTTGGCAGTGTAAAGATGACCGACAACAAACCAATCGTAAGCCTATATTTTGGCGGGCAATATTCAATTCACTCCCCTTATTAAAAAACAGATTATACGATACTGAAAATTTCATCGAACGGAATGATAATAAAAACTCACAAAATAAGTTTATAAATCAATTAAGAGAAAAAGGATTTTAGGCTAGCATATAATATTGGTGATTTTTGACAAATCTTTCTATTTTCTGCTCTCCATTCGGTCCTATTTAAACGTCTAAGTAATGCTAATTAGTACAGGGCGATCAAAAAAGATTGTCCTGATCTTATACTACTTTCCACAGTACCTATACTAATACTTGCATCCAATGTTCTACCTGAAGTTAGCAACTTTGCGATTTTTGGTGGATTTCACTAAATAATATGTCATAACTGTCATTTGCTGTTCATAGACGTACGTTACTTGTGTTTTATGTTGAAGAATTTATTATTTTTGCATTGGAGGTAAAAATCAGTATTTTTTAATACTAATCAATTGATTGAAATCTGTAAAAAATGCCGCTTACGCTAGAGCACGATCTATTTATTGTGGAGGCGTACTTTAGAAACGGTGAACGTGGAGGTAATGGACAATGGGCATATTCAGTGGCACGTTGTGCAAATGAATTCATGGAGCAATACCCTGATTTGCAAATCGACGATGAAAGTCTAATTCGTCGTATTCCCAGGATTGTGTCCCGCTTTCGATCAACAGGAAGTGTTTGCAAGGGCAAATCAACGGGTCGTCCATCTGTTATGACAGAAGATGTTGTAGAAGATGTGCGTACACGCCTGGAACGCAGTCCTTCAAAACCAGTACGTCAACTCGCTCAACAAACAGGTAAACATATTCTGCATTAAATATCGATGTGTAATTTATTTATCATTTTTCCTTGTTCTAGGTTTATCATATGGAACTACGCATACTATTGTTAGACGGAAATTGCACTATCATCCGTACAAAGTGTCTGTCGTGCAAGAGTTACTCCCACCAGATTTTGAAAAGCGTGTAGAATACTGTCAATGGTTTAACTTAAATTTAAGGAATGACGATATGTTGGATATAACCTTCTTCTCGGATGAAGCATGGTTTCATTTAAGTGGTTACGTAAATTCACAGAATTTTAGAATATGGTCAGCAGAGAACCCTCATGTATTCCGCGAAACACAATTGCATCCTATAAAAATAGGAGTATGGATTGCAATGTCCAGAAGGCGAATTGTCGGTCCTATTTTTTTCGAGGAAACTATTACTGCAAGACGATATCGTGCCATTCTAGAAGATTTTGTAAACGAGTTGCATGACGATGAACTACGAACAGGGTATTTTCAACATGACAATGCTACTGCTCACACAGCTCATGATACGAGAGAGTATATTAGTCAATTTTATGATGATCGTGTTATTGGGTTTGGTCGATGGCCTCCTAGATCACCCGATTTAACTCGCCTTGATTACTTTTTGTTCGGTCATTTAAAAAATATGATATATCGTAATCGAATGCACACGTTAGAAGAATTGAAGGAAGCAATAAGGGCAGCAGTAAACAACATAACTGTTGAGCAGTTAGTAAATGTGTTTAACAATATGAAAAGAAGAGTGGACACTTGTTTGAATAATAATGGAACACATTTCGAACAACAACTTTGAAGTGTAGTAACAATGCAACTGGTGATTCATGCTTCGCACCTTAAAGACAGTAAAAGATGTAATAAATCAATAATTATGTAGTGAAGTGTATTCCATATCTATAACTAGGTGTAGGATATACATATGTATGTATATATTATTGGAATTATATTGTATAATTTTCCTGAAATTTGAACAATTCTTATTGTATATGCTGTACTACTTACATATGTGGATAGTTACAAAATAAAGTAGAAAATATGTTTTATTTATGTATTTATTTGTTCTGTTTGCATTTTCTGCACTACTTACATTCACAGATCTGCCTGTTTTTATAGTTAAAACACATAAAATCTGTCTAAAAAGCATCGGTTCAATTGCGAATACATATTTTATGTTTCTTTTTTGTTGGTGTTGGTAAAGTAAAATGTAAAAACCTTTAATCGAAAATTGTAAATTCAATTAAGTTTAATCATACAGATATATGTGTGATTGTTATATTTACAGTTTCTCTTATTTGTTTTAAATTCCATTTCGTACAGTTGTGTATAGTAGATTGCCTAACTAACTAAAAAGAATACTCTTCATACAAAACATTCTACGCCTATGGATAACCGCGGGTCAAAATGGATGCAAATATAGATATATGCATCGTGGAAAGTAGTGTAAGATCAGCACAATCTTTTTTGATCTCCCTGTAGAAGACATTGTAAGAAATTTTCTAGCTATACTCTAACACTGAGTAGTATAATTGAAACAAAATTCATTTTGGTTTTTTTAATATTCGAACATTTTTACAAAAAAATTGTTGAAGAATTTTTGATATTTCAAGAATTTAAAAAACTTAGGAGTTTCAGTTTTGTTCAGAATTGTTTTTTAATTTTCACGAATTTTCCATAATTTTTAAATACCCAGTCAAATAGAAGGTTTTCTAAACCAACCTTGAACCATGTAAAGTTATTTTTAAATCCAGCCCTCGCCCAGATAAATCGCAAAACCACCCAGATTATAAACTATCCTTCGGTTAGACAAGCAGTTTTCAGAACTAGATGTAAAAAATTTCTGAACATTTTCAGTTTTTGGAAATTTTTTGAATTTCTGAAGTTTTTTGATAGTTTCGCCTTTCTAAAGATTAATTGAATTGTTGAGAATCCATCGATTTGAAGATTTTTCGATTTTTTTAGAGTTTCTCAAGTTTTTGAAAACTTTAACCTTTTTATTCAATAACTGATCGATTCTTTTAAATTGCAACAATGCGAAAGTGATTTCTTTTGAAAAATTCTTCAAATTACTGTTTATCTCTGTTTTTATTTTGACATTCAATTGGTTTAAAAGGTTGGCTACTTCAAATCCATCATTTATTGAAAAAATTGTAGCAGCCACCTTCTAGCCTGACCATACCTTCAGTTTGTTGCGTCAAGATACGAAGCGACTGGTAACTTTGATCAGCGAAAAGATTCTAGCAGAAAACGTTACAGAAAAATAACTGATTTATTATCAGCATTTTTGTGACAAGAACCCGCACCAGCGTTTACAGTCTGAATTCCACTTTAGACCATTTAGTTTATTCCAAAAAATCTAGCTACGAATCGAAAATTGACGCCAACTCATCCCGTTTCGCAAGAGAACACAATGATTACACAAACTAACAATGACTCTGTGTTGCCCTCGACTAAAAATGAGCTTAATTAATTTGGTTATTTAGGGTTACGCTTAAAATATATGGTTACAATTTAAATTTAAATCCCCTCCAATGTTTAAATTGTAATTTTATTGTTTGTTAATACCTATTAAAATCTCAAAATCAAATTTGCATCTATAAAATATTGCAAACCTAGAAATGTCAAGTGTGTGTCACTGTGAACGGTAAACAACAATTTTTCAAACAAAGATATTTTAAATTTGCTTTATATTCATGGGAAATGAATAAATAGTGTTGACACAACGTATACACAGGTATGTTAAATAGCGGTAATCCTCGTTTATCACCAATGAACCAGCAATATTTTTTCGGTTGAGGTTATGTCAAAAAAATCTAGTGTACGCTAGCTCTGGTTAACATAGGAACTGAAGGCTACCTCTATTGCTCCACAAATTAATTAACAACGTTTTAAGAATATAGGAGCAAGATTTAACGAAAATATATTCTACAATTCCTAACAATAGATACATATAGGTAGACCCTCATAAATCTACATACATCGTAAATAAGATTGCGCATACATACATGATCGCTATGACGGTGAATGTACAACATACATATGTGCTACTCATTCTGCTTGTTTGATGGCCAAATATTCCAAGTAATTTTATCTCCTTAGATAATAAACATGGCGTTACAAGGCCAAGGTCA
>SMLS01056509.1:0-15035 GCA_004785975.1 Popillia japonica
TTTTATAAACAATATGGGATTTTAATAGCGTAAAAGTGTATATACCGTTATTGCAAAAGAAAAAGTTAAAATCCACGGAAGAAGATATTCTTTTGCTTATGTTAAACATCTGTATATTCCATTGCAATATAGAAAAAATATTAAATTCTCTTTGAAATGTGCGTAAGTGTGTTTTCTTATACATAAACATTAATACAAATGACATTTGATTAGGTCCAATTATGGTCAATTACAATTAGCAATTAAATTCTTACGTCGGTTTTAATTTAAACAAATTGTTTCTCAGTTTTAAACATAGTGATGTTTTATTGACTTTTATTTGTGAATGAATTTTTCGACTTCTGCTGTTACATACGATATTTTGATATGAATACAATGAGTATGGACAGTTGTTTGAACCACTGACTTCCTAACTGTAGCCATACAACGTTTTGCTCTGCAAGCGCAAGTTTTGTAACCATTAAAACTAGTCAAATATTTTTGTACTGTTAGGTATCAGAATTTTGGTGCTCGTTTTTCTAAATCTGGTTCAATTCCTTTCGATCCTTCGCTTTATTGTTACCTAACACGAAAACATTCCTCTAGTGGTGAAGATTTCTTTCACTTTTCGTTTTAATTTTTCGTTGGTCTACCTTACTCACTTTTTTCTTTTCATCTTGCTATCTATATCGTTTTTACTAATGTGTTATTTTCCATTCGACAGAGATGTCTAAGCGCATTTAGTTAGCCATCTTCAAGTCTCAATTCCATGGCACTTATTTAAAATTATGATTTTCAAATTTTAAGAACATGGATTCACTTTCATATACATCTTAAGGACAGAATATATATCTAGGTATGTATATTACATACCGAGATGGAAACTGATTAATTACCGGAGATTAGAAGATGAACGAGATGCCATTGAGGTTATAAATATTCAGCTTATTAATCAATCGTGAGTAAAATAATTTTACACACTTCTGTCTTTTGCTTTTACTATAGAGTTGCTGTTTTATTTAGTTTGTAATGACATCTGCGTTCTTATTTTGTTAGCACCGCGATTTCCAATTTTGTGGTGTTGTTTTCATTTAGAAGTCTCTTAGTGTGATACCAGCGTTTGCCAATTTAGAAGTTATGATCATTACCGATATGAAGATAAACGGATTTTATCGCACTTTTCCTGTATTTATGTAGATACTTTTGATTTCATCTATTACCAAAGCGTGTACATTTCCTCTTTGTTAAACTGTTGCATATCTAGTTTCTTGACTTTCTCTAAATGTATGTATTATGCATCCAAACACCTTAATATTTCTCCGTGTGATTCTGTCCACAACTTGCCTTATGTTAAGTAACCAATCCTTCACGCTGCAACCCGTTTTAAATTCTGCTTGATTACTTGCAATCTTCACTCAATATCTCTTAGAGCCTTCTTTTCAGAATATGTTTCTTCAGCTTTCCAATTATCGACAGCAGTGGAATTTCTTGATAATTGCTGTAGCATTGCGAACAACAATTATATTTAAAAATACTGAGACTCCTGTGTATGTATATGTTACAGACAAAGCACGAAAGTCAGACATTTCGCGCTTTGTCTTGTCATAACCCGAAATCTCTGTATTTTTCAGACAAAAACCGAACGATTTCTGTTTTCTCTAATACATTGAATTTTGTCTAGACAATACGGGAAGTCTCTACAACATTGTAGACAAATTATATAATTTATTGTTTTTTAATAAAGGGGCTGTTAAATTAAGTCGTCCAATTTATTGTTACCCAAAATACATAATCGTGTTACAGAGGATAAATTGCAAATTCAGAAATGGTACTATTTATTATTGCAAGGAAGAGTACTTTGACATTTTGAGTTACACAGTACGTTATTGTTTTTACATTTACATTTTTTCGAAATGCATTTTGTTTTACAGAAACATTTGAAAAAGCCTTGACCGACACTTAAAGAGTTCGTAGAGCTTGCCTTTCGTCAACTTGTAAAAATGTAGGGAACATCTGATAAAGAAACAAAGTCTTCCTTACACATGCCTATTTGATTTCGTGCGTATAAAGTATTAATAATTCCGTTCTTGCAGCCCACCTTATAGTATCCATCGGATGTTACTTCCATTACGACTCCAATTAAGTTTCGTGCATCGGTTTTGGTTCTATCAACCTATGGTACTGGAATAGTAACTGAACGGCTTACTGGTATTGCTAGAAATTTGATTTCGCTATTCATTTGCAATTTCTTAGCCTGAATCTCCAGATATTTGCGTGCTTTTCTGCGATTTTTACTAATTAAATGTGTTAACATATACTTCACAAACACTACTGTCAGTACACGAGGTACATTGATTAAATTGTAGTGGATCTTTTTCCACGTCAAGTGTAACTGATGGGTTATCAGTTGTGGTTATATCTTCTTCCACCTCTGGAGATGAAGGCTCACCAGTTACATATGAACGCTGTGCTACGGTTATATCATTTTCTTTTATTCCTGGAGACAATGGCATATTCAGCTTAAAAGCTGAATATGAATGCTGCTGTCACCAGCTAAATTTGAACTATGTGCTATAGCTTGTACATCATTCTTTTCATGTTCTAGTATAACTTCCACCTCGAAATTACCTTCTTTAGTGTTTCCCACAGATGTTGTACAATCGGCATTTTCGTCACTAGTGTGTGCTCTGTTGTTTAATAGTTCCTTTAGGTCTTCTTCTGATGAGACCTTATCTAAAAGAACCGTGGGAAGTTGATGCGTGCTGTTCACCCAAAAAGCGTTTCATACGGTGGCTGCCCAATTTCACTGTGAAAAGCATTATTTTTGCGAAATAGACAAAACCTCAAACCCTCACAATGGCTATTTTGAGTTTCTTGCATCCAGGTTCTCAAAATGCTTTCTATGTCTTGGTTCGCTCGCTCCACGGATCCCTTACTTCGCGAATGCCGAGGTTTTCCATGAATCATATTCAACCCAGGCCACATTGCAGAGAGTTCGTAAATAATTTGATTTGAGAATTCTCTCCCGTTATCGAATTCCAGGTAGTTTGGTGCACCCAGATACATCATTATAACGTCCCGCGGAGTATCATGATATTTCCGTTTCAAGTTTTCTTCCATTCTAATTCGTACTCCGTCTCCACTCTGTATATACGCTTCACCAATCACGTCGAACAGTTCCTCAGTTTTTAGGAAGTATTAATTAATTTTGTCGTTTGTTTTACTTATTGGCACAATAAGTTTTTTTTGTATCTTCAGTACACAGAATATCGTATCTAGATAGACGCCTGTAGGTACGCTTTTGTAGCTAATGCCTGTTTTGCATTCTGCTTTTCTTTAGCCTTTTCAACTTCACTTAAGATCATATCATACTTTTCACGGGAAATGATGCCACTATAGCCAGTTTTTGATATCATACTTAGTTTTGTCATAAGCTTCTCTTTAAAATCACTCACAGCCATTATAATAATTACAGGAAAACAGAAAATGAACACTCACGTGTTTGTAGCGTATTTAACTATTATGCAAAAATTAATGTTTACTAAAAGAGTTCGCTTTTTGTCTAAACCGGCAAAGACAAAACGCAGTTCGTCTAGACAAATTACGAATTGATGTATTATTTCGGACTATGTCTAACATCACTAGGCACTTCTGGTTTTGTCTAGACAACACGCGAATTGTCTAATTTCGGGTTTTGTCTGTAACATATGTAACGGGCGACTATAAATGATTGTAAATTTTCGACTGAAGTTGGCAACACTTCTGTAATTTTATGTTAGCACACCTGATTTTTTAATTTAAATTTGTCATATTTGTGAAAGTAAAACTCATACGAATAAAACCACTCAATTTCATTTTAACAATGGTATTTACTATTGAGCAAAACACATTTATTGTAGTCGCTTATTTTCGAAGCGGCTTACAAAATGATGACGGTAATTGGATATTTTCGCTGCAATCAACTTTTGAGCAATTTGTTGCAATGTATCCAAAGGACCAAGTTGATTACCGTAGCTTTACTATACACACTACAAAAATTGTTGAAAAGTTTTTGAACACCGGTAATGTGGCTAAAGGTAAATCTACTGGCCGTCCCACTGTTGCTATACCTGATGTTTTGAATAATGTTAATGAACGTGTTGCAGGAAACCCTCATATTTCAGTACGTCGTTTATGTCAACAAATAGGTAAAGTCTCATTATCAATTATTATTATTTCCTTATAACCTTTCTTACGTCCTTTCCAGAACGTTCCTATGAATCCACTCGTAAGATCCTAAAAAAGCATTTACATTTACATCCGTATAAATTTACAATTGTTCAGCAACTTCACCCACCTGATTTCGTATTACGAACACAGTTTTGTTACTGGTATAATAACAATCTACATAATAATATGGACCAGCAAAATATCGCTTTTTATTCGGATGAGGCTTGGTTTCATCTGTCTGGTTATATAAATTCCCAGAACTTCAGAACTTGGTCGGCAGAGAATTCGCAGAACTCAATCCAAGTGCCATTGCATCCAGTTAAAATCGGTGTTTGGGTGGCAATGTTACGACAAAGAATTATTGGTCCGATATTCTTTCAAGAAACGATTAATGCTCAACTCTACCAAACCATTATTTTGGAATCATTTATAAATCAATTGGATGACATATAGTTAACGCGTTGTTATTTTCAGCAAGATTCAGCTACAGCACACACTGCACAAATAACAATTAATTATTTATACCAGACCGTTTGATTAGTGTAGGTTTGTGGAAAAGTAGATCTCCCGATTTAACGCCGCTAGATTTCTTTTTGTTCCCTTATTTGAAAAACACAATATACCGGAATCAAATACAGAATTTACAACAGTTACGGAACGCTATGTATGTATGTATGTTTGGTGTTGGGGTGATAATCCACTGCGACCTAAAAGATCTATTGTGTCCCCCATTCTCGCTGTTTACAGCTGGCCAATTAGTCCGATTTCTTTTAGGAAGTGCAGGATATCGGAAGGCCTCAGATTAGGTAGCTCTCCCTCTTCAATTTCATGTGCTCCTAGCTGCAAAGCTCTTGGGTTGCACAGTGCAGAGCAGTTTGAGAGTAGATGGATGGATGATTCATCCTCTTCCCCACAAAATCTGCATTCAGCATCTTTTGTTATTCCGAGCCTGCCTAGGTGTCCGTTCAGTTTCCAGTGGCCTGAGAGGATCCCCGTCAATATACGAATATTATTTTTGCTGAGCCTAATGCATTCTGAGAATCTCTTTTGGGTTTATGTTCCCAGAAGAGTTTTAGCTTGCCTCATACCGTGGAGATTCTCCCAGTAGTTGGATTTCTTTTGCTCTACTTCACGCTTGAGCCGCTCCAGCATTGCGCTGTTACTTATCCCGCAATTCAGGCCCAACAACATGTGTTCCGGCTCCCTTCTTAGCAAGGTTATGTGTTATTTCATTCCCTTTCACTCCGGTGTGTCCCGGAACCCACAATAGGGTTACCTTATTTCTTTTGTCTAGCTCATTTAGTTTGTCTAGGCATTCCCAAACCATTTTGGAGCTGATAACGTTGGAATTCAGCGCCCTGATGGCTGCTTGACTATCAGACATTATGATAATCTCTTGCTTTTTATAGCTTCTATCGATGTTGAACTGGACGCATCTGTCAATGGCGTGTATTTCCGCCTGGAAGATCCTTGGGTACATCCCCAAGCTTTCGGAATATTTGGTTCTGGGCCCATATATCCCAATTCCAGTTCCCTCTGCCGTTTTGGAGCCATCAGTGTACCATTTGATGGCGTTACTATTATGTTTCGAAACGGCGTTCTTGTCCCATTTACTTCTGGTACTAAGCTTTGTGGTAAACCTTTTCACAAAACTGAACCTCCTTGGACAGTCATCTTGGGGCATGTCCCAGGTTTCCTCGCCTTCAGGAGGCTGAGGCGTATGCCTAACTAAGCCTTCCCCGATCATTCTACGTGTGGTCCTTTTCGCTGTGCTCTCCACCAAGATGTGGAGAGGAGCAAGGTTTAATACCACTTCAATAGCTGCTGTGGGACAAGTTCTCATTGCCCCAGTTATACATACACATGCTAGTCTTTGCACTTTGGCAAGATCAGCCCTCGCCCTGGCCAGGTTGGTTCTTTTGCTCCAAACCATTGCTCCAAGCCATTGCTCCATAAGTGATCATTGGTCTCACTATTGCAGTGTACAGCCAGAGCAGTATCTTCGGGTTACATCCCCAATTATTTCCTGCAAAGTTTCTACAGACCATTACGGCCTTTTTTGCCTTGTATGTTACTTCAAGCTGCTTGTTCCACGAAAGTTTATTATCTAGAATAAGGCCTAGATATTTCACCTCTTTCTTCCAATCTATGTCTTGCCCATCAATCCTTATGGTTTTGAGATTTGATTTCCTCTTTCTTGCGAATGCTATAAAAGTGGTCTTCGTGGGGTTTATGTTTAGACCCACTGATTGGCACTACCTTCTCGTAGCAGTAAGTCCTCTTTGAACAAAATCGCAGAGGGTGTTCTCAAACTTTCCCCTTGCATAAATGACTATATCGTCGGCATAGCCTTGACAGGATATGCCTAGATTGGTCAGGTTGCTTAGGAGTTCGTCTACTGTCAAGCTCCACAAGAGTGGGGAGGTTACTCCCCCTTGTGGACATCCTCTGGTCGTGGAAATAGAAGTGGTTTTATTTCCCACCTTCGTTTCCACTGGCCTGGTGGAGAGCAGGTGCGACATCCATTGGGCCGTCGTACCGTTTACCCCTCGTACCGTCTACCCCTCGCTTGGTTAATGCTTTTTTGACAGCCTCATGCGGAGTGTTGTCAAAAGCGCCCTCTATATCTAGAAAGGCGCACACTACAGTTTCTTTCTTCATCAGTGCTTCTTGGATCTGACCTGTCAGCTCCACTAATGCAGTCTCAGTGGATTTTCCCATTTGGTAGGCGTGCTGACGGGGGTGCAGTGGCACCCGCTCCAAGATATCTGTCCTGATGTAATTATCTACCGCCTTCTCCACTGTTTTCAGCAGAACTGATGTTAGGCTGATAGGTCTTTGAGATTTAGGGTGCGTGATATCCTTTTTCCCTGCTTTTGGTATAAACGTGACTTTAGCCCTTCTCCAAATTTGTGGTATATATCCCAATTCTAGACTGCTCCGACTTATCCGGATTATGTGAGGAGGCAATAGCAAATATAGGACCTGAAATGTTAACGAATGTATTTAACAATTTATCACGACGAGTACAGTGTTGTTTAGCAGTGGAAGGTCGACACTTTGAGCATATTCTTTGAAAAATTGTTGTTTAGTCGTTTAAAATATGCGTTCAAAAAACTTGTTTCATCCATCGTTTTCTATAAATCTTCCTTCTGGTATCAGTAAACAAATATGTATAATGCATCCATATGATACAAATGACATAACCTACAGAGTTGTACCTATATACAATGAATAACCAGGCAAGCCAATTTTTCAGTGTTACCAAAGTTAATATTTGTACTAATCATATATTGTCACTTGGTATATACATATGTATATAATGAAAAATTATCTTTACACTAATACAAATTAGCTTGCGGTTTTTTATTTTACAGTATTATTGAAATCATATTTATAATGTTATTATTATATTACATTGTTAAGAGAAACAATATGTTAGAAATTCATACATTATAAATCGTCGTATGTTTTCATTTATTAGCTTTGGCGTTAGTTTCTCATTAAAAATTAATAAAGCAAATATGTACATACATCTAGATCGTAGCATCTGTCTATGTATGTCGGTTGCAGCGTAATGGGTTGGCTTAAGTATTGCGGTGCAAATCATAAACCCATTTTTATGGATTCTATTAGACCTTTTTGCTTTCTATTTGTGCAAACTGTTTACAAAGAATAGTAGTGGCACAGATATATGTATACATACTTAATTAGTCACGTATAATGAGATTTTAGTTGAATAAATACATATAACCTTTTAGTGTGACAGTACAGTAGATAATAGCCGACCCAGAAAAGTATTTAATAAAACAATTATTTTGTCCCAAATCTTAGCCGAATTGATAATGACAATTACTATTTTACTGTTGAGATGAAACGTATTTGCATATATCTACTTCATATTATTATTACAGGCTGATTCATTTTCGATCGTCACCATTGCGATCTCGCTTATTATTGAAGATAGACGGTAGGTTTAAATTTGGCAAAGTTAGTTGCACATATACAGGGTGTTTTATAACTTATGTTTTTTTAATGGAACGCTATTTTTTTTTTTGCATTATTAAATCTGCTTACTTTTACGAGCTTTTCATATACCGTTTGCTGGATCTATACCGAGTATTTCAAAAGTAATGACCATTTTTACGTTTAAAATAAGGTGTATTCAGAGTGTTAGTTCCGCTAAGAAAAGATATATACGACGTTTTTTGCACCATTACGTGGTTTGGCTACGTCTTCTATTTTTGTTGGTTCGAGAACTGAACAAAGAGATTATTTATTGTATACAAGGTGAGTCAAAACTCGTGTCCTTAATTTTCCCATTAAATTTAAATGAAACACTAAATTTTTTATGACGTTTTGATAGTTATTTATCAGGTCTCTCGTTTTTGTTAACTATTCCCTATACCTAACTCTTTGGGTTTAGAAGATGTTTCACATTTGAAATAAAAAAATGCTTTCTTTTTAAATATTGTGAATTAAACAGTTCCACGCTGTGCAGATAAAGAAAAAGCATACTAAACAAAATTGTTAAAAGGTTGACCGCTAACGTCAATACAGTTCTGCATTAATTCTCCGAAAAACGCAATTTTGTATTAAAATGGTACATGTATTAATGCACTGTTATGTAGTTCAGAAGACGTTCAGAAGACCACTTAGTTTCTGCTGTCTTGTGTGATATGCGGATTGTCGGTAGAATAATAATGAAAGTTGTGTTTATTCACGCTTCCATTTTTGTGAAATGTTGCTTCATCTTGAGACGTTCAACGAAATCTATCCGATCATAGATTTGTCGTTGAGCCCATTCGCAAAATGCAACAGTACGGAGAAAATCTTCGTTCAACAATTCTTGGTGTAACTGAATGTGGTATGGCCGGCCAAAGCCACCACATATTGGTCGGTTTCTACCTAGCTGCTAAAAAACAATCCGGTTTATGCAATAATAACGTAATTTTTCATTTTAAATATTTGAAATATCTTCTAAACCCAAAGAGTTAGGTATAGGGAATGGTTCGCAAAAACGAAATGGTCTTAACTTTTGAAATACGATATAGATTCAGCAAACTTTATATGGAAAGGCTCGTAAAAGTAACCAGATTTTAAAAATGCAAAAAAAGTATAGCGTCCCATTTAAAAAAACATAAGTTAGGTCTGGCAAGCCGTTATAAAACACCCTGTATATGTGCAACTAATTTTAAGATATGAAGCTTAAGGATATCGAGCTTGCGCGCACTAATGCGCCACCCTGAATATATATTGCATTATATTGCATATTGTATGCAAATTGTACGGGGAAATAAAGTCAAACTCGTGATATTAGTGAGAAAATTTCTGTAGAATATATCTCACAATTAGAGCTGCTGTTGTCAAATTGGCTACTACCAATTAAAGTTATTCAACTGATTATTAGCCAGCATCCAGTAGGGCTGACAATCTACGAACTGTACTACTGTTACCAACTTGTTTTGTTAACGACCGGCGGTACTAATGCTGAGCTTTTACCATGGAGATAAAAGAAACCGCCTGGTTCGTTTTCAATATGTGATCTATTTTTATTGCTATTGACTCTTACTTTCAATATACAGTGTACTCTCTCTTAGCGGACACCTCTTATAAACGGACACCCCTCATAAGTGGACAGATTATCGGAGACTTATCTTATTTTTTCTTGATAATTCTGCAGCTCATCCACGAGATCTAGCACTAAAAAATATCAAAATAGTTTTTCTTCTTCCTAATACCACCGCAATGTGTCAACCGTCAGATCAAAAAATTATCAAAAATTTTAAAGCCTCGTAAAAACTCGTTTAAAACACATTTTAGCAAAAATGGACTCAGTTGATTATGTACAAACTTAACCAAAGCAATTAATTTACTACACGTTATTTATTCTATAAAGAAAGCGTGGAATCAAGTTACTTCTGTAAGAATTGAAAACTACTTTTGTAAAACTAGATTTACATACATATTCCAAAGATTTTCAAACTAACCTAGATTTTTATACCGAAGAGGAGCTACTCTGATCAACTATTGCTGAAATGTGTGAAATGCTTCGCCAATCTGGAGCAAATAATATTGATTTTGATGCATACATAAGTGTTGATAATAACATGGTCCATGAAGATGTCAATGCAAAAATAAGCATTATATTGGTGGAATTTCGCAACGAGAAGAATCCGATTCTAATGAGAAAATGATGGATAATTATGAAGACAGTACGATCAAAACGTATTTGGGTGCAGTATCAATATTAGACAATAAAAGTTTCTGCCTCCATGAATGGTATTGAGTCGGTATATGAATTGACACAACACTTTGAAGGCATGCAGTATATTTTAGCATACTTAATGTTTTCAATATAGAATAAACAAAGTACATATATATGTATGTACATACGTACATATGTACGTACAGTATTATGTAGGTATGTTTTATTTTTTCTGTGTACGTTTGTATGTTACATAGAAAACTAATAGTAAAGTTAAAAGCGTATACACGTAACATATACATATGTCTGCACATGTATATACGGCGTGAACGCCTGTGAGCAGTCGATACCTAACCTGTGTACGCTATATTCTACTGTACGATTGTATTGGCAAAAATAGCTTGCTGCATCTTAATTTAGCCGTACATTAGATTTCCTATCGAACGGGGATCTATCTAGCTAATAATTACCTCAAGTTATTTCCGCAGAATTCTCACCGTAAAATTGTTTTACCATAAACAGTTTCTGCTCCGGTGTATAATATTCCATTTGTAAAACGACCGTTACACTGAGAAAAATGTGACAGCAAAACATTTTATTTAGAAATTTATACTTATGAATAGTATAAATTGTATTAAAACTACGAACACTGTGTTTAATGGCCAACAACAATTTTGTTCCTAAAATCTTAAAACAAAATGTTTTAAGATTAGAACAAAAGGTTTGCTACATTTGATGAAATTTTTAAATAAAAATATTTTACAACATCTAGCAAAACTAGTTCATTGGTTTTTAAAAGTATTTATATTGGTTTTTAAATAAAGGTAGTTTGAATTTATGCACGTTGGAACACTAATGAAATGAGAGAGAGAAGCTTTAAGGCGCTCGTACGTAAAAAGAATGAGATGCAGTATGACGCGGTCTTTGAATTTGTGAAAAGGTTGATATTGGCGGTAAAACATCGATAAACACCACGTACTACCTACCTACATATTTCGTTTGATTTTGTATAAAATTATTGTTAATTGTAGTACAAGCAATTTACTTAAAGTTACTATAAAATATAGTAAATTGAAGTATAATAGGTACTTAATTTCCAGGAATAAATTTATTGTTAAATTTAGTATGCTATGTTGCTGTCCTATATATAGCAATAAATTATACTAAAATGCAGTATATTTACACTTATAATACTATAAATTTTTCTCCGTGTACCACTCAGAATGTGCTTTTTTGAGAGATGTGTGAAGGAGTGAGCGCTAGGACGTATGAATTCAACTGAAATACGAATGCTAGTATGCAACAACAATTGTGTACCTATCTAACTCGCAGTCTGCATAGATGCACTTGAATTTCTTGCTTGCGATCGCCTACTCGATAGGAAATCTAATGTATCGCTGAACTAAGATGCAGCAAGTTATTTTTGCCTATACAACTGTACAGTAGAATATAGCGTACACAGGTTAAGTATCGATCGTTTGCAGGTGTTCACACGGTATATTAATTTTCGCCAATTTCCTTTAAGCGGAAACGTCCTTCAAGCGGACAAATTTGAGGCGACCAGGTATTCGTTTAATACTACCACAAACACATATTACTGTACTCTGCGGAAAAGTGAGTTTTAAATACTAGTGCGGAAAAGTAAAAATTGCATCAATTCAGTAAGACAGTATTACAGTACCTATAATTATTAAAATATCAATTACCACTAAACTTAATTAATGGAATCTTATAAATTTTGCAGAATTACTTAAAATTTTGAAAAATAAATACTGCCATCTACTACTGATATTCTTAATTATCAATTCTAAACTGCCAATTGTAATCGTATCATAAGCTAGAAAATAAAACACAAAGTATATATATCGATATAAATATTTATATTTACTAAAAAAATGCTCGTTACAAAAAATTTTGTACTTATCACGTATGCGAGCACAATTTCCAGCATTCGCGCTCATGCGGGAAATTTTGTTTTCGCACACTAGGTAGGTAAATAACTATTACCGACAGAAAACAATCAATTTGGTGAATAACTCCAGCAAAAAAAAAACAACTACACAGTGTTCATTAAAATGCATGTTTCAAGTGACTAGCATTAATTTCCAAATATAAATTAACAATGTTTGTTTGTTACATTCGAGCGAGGTCTAGGAACATTGGCCATGCATCTCTATACACTACAGTCTAAAAGACTTATTGTGAACTGACTCAACTCCAATTTTGCCCGACAAGCATCATATTGGCACAGGGCCGAGGGTTTTACTTCCTTGTCCGAGATGAAAGCATGTTTCTCTATTTTATCCGATTTAGAAATTACTAGACTCAGCTAGGGCGTCAACGATTCTTAACATAAATTATCATAGTCACATAGTCGTCGTAAGTGATTTTGATTGACATTATGAATTTCCTGGTTTATAGATGCTTGCATTTCTATGTGGAACTGATTTTGATAAATTTAATTTTGGGAATGAAATGTGAACGAGATGGCGAAATTCTATAAGTCAGTGAGATATTCTTCTAGATATTGCAATAGGCCATGAGTCACATACGATTGCGATATTAATTCTTTCTCAATTTATCGTGATACATATACACATCCAAGGCATGAGAAACAGATTTTCTGTTTCTTTCACAGAAATTTGTAAATTTGTAAAGTTTACAGCAACATACCAATAACACGTCTCATATAGCGTTTTTCTTTCGGCAATTTAGTGCGCCATAAAAATTCACTGGGTCAGTGCTGGCTGTTCTTATCGGCCAAGCACTAGCTCCGAGCAAGAATTGTACGTTTTCCATTGGGAAAATAGCGCAGTTTTACGTATGAGTGACAATGCGTCTACGTCACCTTGAGTGCAAAAACTGGACCTCTCGAAATTTACGGGTGCACTGCTAGTACAACGTGAAGTTATTACATGTAATTCATTTATGTTTATTATACTTTACAATATATACCATAATATAATATATACATAATCAATATTTTGTCGTTATGGCCGAAAATATTATGAAAATACTAGACTCTAGTTCGAGTGAAGATGAACAAATAATAATGAGCTAAATTATGAAAATCGGAAAAAGCCAAAAATAGAGGCGTATGTAGAGGATGTTGTACATAATTTTACAGAAGAAGAGGTTATTAAAGCTGGAGCTCTATATGTTATATGTAATATCTAAATACTGAACGATTTGCTACGATCAGTAATCGTTATGCCAACATAACATTCATTTGAAATTTTGAAAATAACGCGGATTTTATAGAGCACGGAACGAGTGCATAATCTGTAATGACGTTAAATGACGCGGCACCAGGGTAGGTAGTGCTAGTGCAGAACTAGTTCTCCCAAAGGAAAACGCTAATAGATTTTTAATATTTAGTCAATGCTGTGTAACCTACGTCCAATTTTTATATTTTTAATAGTGTGTTTTTATTCATTATTATATTATTACATATATATAAACAATAAAATACAAACGTTTTATTGAAAAAGTAAATCATCTGTACATATGTATGTACATACATATGTATATGAATCTAAGATGACGTTAGTGATTTCTTATTATTAATTATGCCATAGAAACATTATTCTAAGCAAACATCATCCATTTGAAATTTCCATGCATTATTTATGGACTCAATGACTGAATGAGAGTTTGCGTTCTCACATATTCTAAATCAGCAATACAAACAAAATTAGTAGTTGAACCCAACTAATTTTTTTACAATCCGTATACACACTTTCTATTAGCGAATTTTACTACTCATACGTTGTCCAACCCATTTTATTTTTGCATAGTTTCATGAACTTTCTCCTGAAATTCAAACCTTTGTTTCATTCGTTAATTCAAGGTCATTGCCATTTCTGTTTTTGTCATGGTATGTTTCGTCGAAAAACTTTCACAATAATTGGGCCAGAATAAGGCATGTACGCGTTGATATTTATGTTGAGACAGAGATGTAGCGTAACGAATCACGCACCTTTATAGCAATAAGGAACTCTTGGTGGATAATAATACTAACAATTAGTATTAGTTTCTCATACCATCCAGTTTTTATACTGTACTATATAGGTATATCAGAAATAATAGTTTCAGAAATAATAGTTTATTGTGTAAAATAGGATGTGATATTAACTTGTAGTTTTTTAGAATTACTTGCGTTAGAGGATTGACAATTCATGCCTGTAGTAATAGCAGTGGACGTATTTACAAAAATAAACAGTTTATGTCTAAAACAGGTGGAGTTGAATGCACGGAAGTATCTTGATAGATCAGCTGGTTTTGTCTATGAGTAAATTTGCATTGAAATCAACTCCGAAATCGGAAGACAATGTTAAAAAAAAAACAACATAACTGATAATCATTTTGAATTAAAATAAAAATACTAGAAAATGACACACACACACACACACAATGAACACAATGAAGTACAATGCTGCTAAATACGGCGCATCTACTGTATTTAGTCAGAGCACAGTAATGTAGTAGGTACTTCAGTAGCATGCTTTGAAGAACATTTTGATAGTAGATTAATATGTATAGGACCTGGTCACCACAGTCGCCTAATTATACACCATTTGATTTTTCTTATTTGACCATTTGAAAAACGTAGAGTTTCAAAATTTTTGGCATTCATTTG
>SMLS01056511.1:0-55078 GCA_004785975.1 Popillia japonica
AATCATTTCTCTTTACTACCGTTGGTCGGAGTTTTAGAAATAAATGTGTTATATTTATATTCAAGTTCTTGAAAATTTATGTTTAGTCGTTACAATTTAAGTTACGAGTAAATATAAATTTGAGCAAGCAATCCCAGATATTCAAGTAATAAAAAGTAATTTAAAATTATACGTGTTCGCATATACCTATAGGATTAAACTGATAATATTTTGAATATTACAGAAATTTTATGTGCTTGTGTTTTATATATCGTTTGCATTTCATTTTTAGAGTATATTCTCTGCAAGGGTTTTAGCTTTCATTTTTTACTGCGCGTATATAGAACAAACTATATATAAACTTTATTCCGTTTCCTTTCAGTTCTATAACAGCCCTCTAATAAAGCAATAAAATTTTCGTCATATAAAACGCAAAAGCCTTCTGTAGGATCATGTTCGCAGCTTGATTTAAAATCCTTTTTAATTACGGTATTAAATCGTACTGTATTGAACATTTAATACCATTCGAACCGACATAAAAACTCTGCGTTCAATTCTGTCTTCCGTCGTGTATAGCCTTCAGTTTCTCTACAAAACTTCCAATCGCAGTCATTCGAATTCAACGTGCACCTCCAATAACATACATGGCTCATATACCAATTAAAATCTTATTCTCGAAATAGGTCATCAGACAAACAGAATCGTACGAATAGCGTTTATGCGACTTCCATCAACAGGGGCACAAATTGAAGACATAAAATTTAAATAATCGCTATTAGCATGGTAGCGACGCAATGCAGTTTGGGATTTGATGATCTATGTTGAAAAGAATGCGGCATCAACGCGCAGCATAAATGTCAACTGACGGTGCGGCGTAATTTCTTTCTTATCCGGAAAGAAAATAAATTAAGTAAATGCTGATATAGATATAAAACATATGACAATTGTGTTTGGGAAAATTTAAAATGAGGCTAATGGTTAATATATTAATTGATCGTAAACAGAGTTTATTATTTACATACATACTTAGATTGGATTAATCATTTTACAATAAATCAAGGACAGTTAAATTTCAAGAGTTAATAAAGTCTGTGACTACATACATAATTTACTGCGAAAATGTAAATAAGACACATACGCTTTTTCAAGATGATATATATTATCATTAAGTGCACAATAACGTGAATCAACGCACGTATTACTTGATTCTCACACAACGAAGGTACAACCTTAATATAATAATTTGTAAATATACATACAGTGTGTTCGGATACTTGTCTTACAAAATTGAAATACTAGTTGTATATAACATAGGAAACAGAATAAACCCAAAAAAAAATAATAAAAAATATTAGCAAATGCATAAAAAAATTATTTAAAAAATCAGCAAATGTTTTTAGGTGGGCCTTTACGCGTTAAAAGTAAATAGCCGATCTTTATGATATCGTCAGCAGTACGATAGCAGTAAAAGAAATCAATATTATTGAGGTAGATCATTGATAAATTCGACTTTCTGCTGAACTACAGATTAATCCCTATAAACGCACAGCTGTTGATTATTCGATCTCGCTTGCTACTTCAACATCATTAGTCTATTAGTTTGCAGTGGTTAATGTATTGTGCTTCCTTGCTTCGTTTACCGTATAACTACTTACATTAATTTACAGTTAATAGTTCCGTTAAATGTATTTGTATAAGAATTTATGAGTATTTTCAGTTTATTACGTAACGTCGTGTGACTTTTGTTTAACCTTTGTGAAAATGCCTTATCATTATACAAACAACGAGTTAAGTGATATGGTTCTTACATATGGAGAATGTAGACAAAACGCAAGAGCTGCTCGTCGACGATGCGCCAATTTATTTCCTAATCGCCAGTTGCCAGCATCAACCACATTCACAAACATAGTGCAACGATTGCGAGATACCGGAAGCGTCAAACTTCAGCAAGGACGTGGCGGTGGTAATCAAAGGAATGTAGACACAGAAGAGAAAATTTTGAATATGGTAGAAGATGATCCATTTGTGAGCACTAGGCAAATTACGCGTACAGTACATTTAGCGCGGTCTACCGTGTGGCAAACTTTAAGAGAAAATCAACTTCACCCCTTTCATCTTCAGCGTGTGCATAATCTTTCGAAAGACGACTACCCTCATCGAGTGCGTTTTTGTCAGTGGTTAGTCGACCAAAATGCGGATAATCCCAACTTTTTAGGTAAAATTTTATTTACGGACGAAGCAAATTTTTCACATCAAGGCATATTAAATATTCACAACAGACATGTGTGGGCAATAGAAAACCCTGATGCGATATATCGTACTTACCATCAGCGACGATTTTCCATAAGTTTGTGGTGCGGTCTAATAAACAATTTTATCATTGGCCCTTTCTTATTACCGGCTCGTTTGAACGGGGAAAGATATCTAAACTATTTGGTAAATGAACTGCAACCACTTCTAGAAGATGTGCCGTTAGACATTCACCAACAAATGTATTTTATGCACGATGGGGCTCCGCCGCACTTTAGACGAGATGTGCGGCATTATCTAGATAACACTTTCGGTGATTTTTGGATTGGTTGCGGAGGACCGGTAGCTTGGCTACCTCGTTCTCCGGACCTAAATCAATTAGATTTCTTTTTTTGGGGACATTTGAAAGACTTGGTTTACACCAGAGAAGTAAATAATATCGATGACTTGAGAAATAATATTTACGAATATCTACGAATTCGTGAACAGGACGTGTTACCACTAGTGCGTGATTCATTGTTGCGGCGCGCTCATTTATGCATACGTGTCGGCGGTAGCAACTTCGAACATTTACTTTAGCAGTCGAGCGGTCCTGAAAACATCAGACTCTCAGGTAGTGTTTCTAAAAAAAATTATAATTTTTTTTTCCATCATTCGGTTTCTTAGCTCGGTTGATGACGATTTTATTTTTTGTAAGAGAAGTATCCGAGCACCCTGTATATGTATAATACTTTCATATGTTTGGTATATATACGCAAAATACTCTTACAGTTTATGGAGAGCACACCGTGTACTTTATAAAACCATTAGAGTGGTTGATGTTGATATTTGAGGTTTAATTACGATTTACCAAGTTGATGAGCTTTTTCGGACAAATGAATAAACAAAGACAGAAACTAGTATTATTGTCAAGAACTGTATCTATATCTTCACTATTAGCATTCCATAAAATAAACAATTGTGCTATTAATGTAGTTCGCTTACTTTCGACAGATTTCTCAATAAAAACGAGGGAGTTAGGATTAGTGTTTGCACCCAGCAAAAGGCCGTCTGCAGTTTAGAAGTGAGCGAAATATTGAAAGAAGCGAAAAAAGCAAATATACCAAAAAATAAAGCTTATATGTATATAATTGTCCAGTTTCTATTCCTATATAAACTCATAATTTATTATGTTGTATTGTGTGTATTATGTGTATTGTATTGTCTAAAATAATTGTCAAGTATATAAACCCAGCAACGTATATAATAAACACAGCTAATGAATTTATCATAATGTAAGAAAAGCAAGCCTGAAAAATGACATAAAATTATTCTTTTATTGGAATAGTAAATTTGAATTTTGTGAAAATAACTAAATCCCATAGGTATAACAAGTTCTTGAATTTTTGTTACATGTTACATTCCTGCTTCAGAATCTGAGCCAGATTTAGAATTTGCAAAATACATGTGTTAAGTTCTAACTAAATTTGTGAGCCAAAAAAGATTGTTAACTTGAAGGATTTAAATAGAATTTCGCAAATTATTAACTGCTTATCGATTTCCTCAATAGTTTTTCGTTTATACGCATGCATAGACACATATTCTTCTGTGAAGACATCAACAGCAAGAAAGTATATACTTCTCGTTAATTCTTGACAAGTAAAGTCTGGAAACGGAGTCTTTATCAGTATTAAGATCAAAATTGTATTTCTAAGTGAAAACTTATAAATACGAACCAAATTCCCGAAAATAGATCGTCAATCAAACTGTCAACTGCTTTGTGCGTGTTAAGACTTACTTTTGAAAGAGAACCGATAGGGTAGAGACCGTGGCGAGAAGTGGGAGGTGTGGGCGCATTTAAAAATAAAGTGTATTCCCAGCAAAAAAAAACCGTTTAGTTAAAATATTGTAGGTACATGCCGCAGGCGGCAAGATACACAGAAATGTATTTTTAATCTTTTTTGATGTCTGGAGACGTACTACCAAGATGCCACGTATCAAAAGTTTAAGTCAGCTTGTCGTCTAGTTTTTATGACGAAGTAATGATCTCTTAACTTTTAAATTCCCCTAACTTTTTAAACTACCTTCCTTTATGCCCATAAATTTTGTATTTTATAATGATGCGCAGCTGAGTCTGTGCACCTCATTCTAGAGACTACTAACTTTATAATTTTTAATGAAGAAATTGTTCCATACATAATCCTGTACCGTAACGAATTATAAGTATCTTGCAGATACACAATGTACATATTTATCAAACATTTACTTGAGTCGAAAAGCAAGTTACTGAAAGATATTCAGAAGAATTTAATAAAGAGCAAGACAGAACTTTGCTTCGCTTTCAGAAGGGGCACAAGATACATATGTACATATGTACATATATTCTGTTTGAAAAGGAATGTATCCCCAATATACTCATTATAACTACGTTCTCTATAACTCAATACTATTTTTGGTTAGTAAATAGTAATCTTGTAATTCCACTCTACAAGAAATATGGACCTAACTTAGTGCATCAGTTATATGCTAGCGTTCTTCAGCTCATAATAGCGCTATGTTTAAACCAGGCTGTACATGTAACATATGCAACGTCAGCGTTACTTGAGCAACTACGTGATAGTCTAAATTGTTTGGACGTACTTAGCAGGTTTTTACTGCTATGAAAGCAATGTGGATGTTGTTGAGCACTATTCAGCAGGCACGACAAGCGTGGAATTTCTCGTCAAGGATTGTGACGTATGTTGAATCTTTTATATACAATATGTTGAAATATTTTTTTCAATAACTCCACCAGCAGCGGAAAAGCATCAATAAAATGACGGAGTAATAAATATGTCATGTCCGAACAGAATCAGACATAAATATACCACAATATCGAAGAAAAGAAAAATTTATTAATGTTCGTACGAAATTTTTATATAAAAAAATTATATTACGGACTTGACTGAATGTATGTTTATATTAGTCTAAACACAAAAGAATACAGTGGAAACAATTTATAATCGTATGTATGTAAGTGCGTATTCATAAACCAACAGCCAAACTATCGATAAGGCGCTCCGCTAACTGTAGTACCTCAACTAATATCAATAACGCACCTAGATGATCGATTGCTTTCTACAAAGCTGGGTAACTTATTCGATGGCAGTGAAAGAATAACTGCATACTGTTGTTTTTCCAAACAATAGGAGTTATTGCGCTTAAATTTGTAGTTTGTAATAGCTGATTCTAATAATTGTGGCCTTTTTACAGTATAAATATCAACCTATTTACTTATTTTTTATCTAGCGTTGTTAAAAGCTAGACAAAAATTTATCCCGTTATTAATTTTATTAGCTGCTGGAAAAAAAATCAATTAATGATTTGATCTTTATTATGGAGTATCTATCGTACATACGTACAGCTGATTCGATATGATACATGCCTGGATACAGCCTTCGCTCGCTTTGTACTGCGTTCGTCCAGGCCCGGCGTAAGGCCAATTGAATCCTTTATTATTTATTTTTTTTGCAGTCTGCGTACGGATAGGGACTTCATTTTTTGATTTACTTTTTCTAGCATTCCAGCTTGCAATTGCTGCTACTCCGTCTTTTTATTTCTTGAAAACACTGTATGTAGGTAACTTCTTAATAGTGCTACCAGTATCAGCTTATTTTGCGGTATTTTAATAGAAATTTCAAATTAATATAAATGTTAACTGTCGCCTACAACTGTTACATAATAATTACTTCAAAAACACATACATTAGGGTAAATCAAGGAAAGATGATGCACATTTTTTGAAATTACAATTGTACACTCTGCTTGTAATAAACTCAAACTGTCAAAAAGCACTTCATTAAGTTATAAAGTGTGATAAATGGGACTAAATACATTCATATCATCAAATATTAATTATTGTTGTTTTTGTCAACAGTGCACCATCTCACCTTTGTACACAGGAGAGATGGCGCAGTGTCTTAGGTGAGACGGAGCATTCCGTTTTATTACAGGAACTCGCATAACAAGATTTATAAACTTTATTTGAATTTACTTTCATATTCCAGATTATTGATACATGTACAAATATAATAAATAAATAAATAAATAATAATAATAAACAACATTTTTTTCTTGTTAAATACACAAGCAAAACACACTTCTAAACTAAGAAGGATATTTGAAATCAAGGGCACTGTCCATGAACTAAATGTGTCCAAAACTACTACTAATCTATCTGCTTCCTTTCACAGAAATCACACTAATTCCTCAACTTGTGACATATCACGCATTGAATTCAATATCCAGTCTCCTCTGTTTTGCTATAGGCTTCTCTATATCTTACGCAAAGGTCTGACACATCCTCGAAGCTTGAAGAATTATCATAAATGATATCACGGTCATTCTCTGCATCGTCTGAAGATTCATAATACGTTGCTGCTGCGCCCTTTTACTATTTTTTGCTGGTTTCACCTTTTTGCCTTTCAACGCCATTTTTTTGTTGAAGGTGAACAGCTAGGTTCCGTGTGATTGGCCGATTTATGATGTTGTGATGATCTGAGATAGTGCTCATAAGAGTATTCAGTCGAGAATAATGGCGATATGCGGCTTTTTTTATTGTAGCCGACTTTTCCTACGCAGTGGCCAGTAGTTTTCTTAGCTGAAGCCCGGCAATGCGTTTCTGGGTTTGTTCTTAAAACAAATTGCAATTTTCATTAATAAAATAAAATAATGAACCCAAAAAACCGTTTCTCCAAGGGCTGTAAAAAAGGAGTAGTGTGACTCAGCAAAAAAGAATAATGCTTTAATTTTCAGATGCATATTCCAGCATTTCAATGTTATTGCAATTGGAACCATGTCTAACTAGCAGCAGTAAATTCTCGACTTGCTTTTTGGATTCGCATTATCGCTCCTGTCTACAGCAGCAATGTCTACAGACAATTGTTCTATTGTCCATTTACTACTACATTGTTTATAACCTGAATTTATCTAAGTGGAATGCAATTTTATAATGTAATAGATATCAGTGGGTCAACTCTCCTTATACACGACTCCGTCAACTCACCTTACTGTATATATGCTTTGCAGAAACAGTCATCTCACCTAATGCGTCATCTCTCCTTGATTTACCCTATTGTATTCTTAGGGTAGATTGTCCATATTTTTGAACTATGCATCGAAGAAACTTTAGGAATAAATATCCTGCAATACAAGGAATATCGCAAGATTTCATCGTGATGTCTATGCTATAAATATCTACCGTTTGTAAAGCGCTAACCATCTAACCGCTTTAAATTCTTATCCAATTTAAATTAACTCTAAGTAGTGCAGAGATCGTAACCGAAATATTCTCGCGATCATTTAACGTAGTTTAAGTAAATCTCTAGAATAAATCCTATTGCATTCACAAACACGTTGTACGTAATACATGAAACCGTAATAATGGCAGTATATATTTCATGATTCCCCGTACCTTATTTTGTTCGCTAATTGAATTAACGTTGGAAAATATAAAGCGCTAAGATCAGAAAGATATATTACCGCATATTTCACCGACGAATTCGTGGTATTTGTAGAAATACTTACCTACAAATATATAAGAGCATTCCGGTATAAATCTCTGGCGCTGCACGATGTTTTCTCAAACCTCTATTAATGGGGATATAAAATATTGCCGACTTTATATCGATGGTGAACAGCAGGAAAAATAAATAATAATAAAAGATTTCTTTTCACATCGTAAAAGCACACAGAAATTTAGAGGAAAGTACGCTTATTCCCCACACATATATTACTTATTTTCAACATTGATACCAATCGCAGAGAATTCGATGCTTTTAACGTTGTTCGCAAACATCCTACATGAAGGACGAGATCGTTAATTGAGGATAACTACTGTACTGAGGAAGTACTCCATCAGCAATAAATTTAAATATAATAGAATTCTGTTGTGAAGATTCAACATTCCTCAAAGATAGCATTATATTTCTTGCTTATGCAATGAAACCATTTCTGTGAAAATATGAATTATGCTACTGAATTCCTATTACTGAAAATGTGAATAACAAAGAGATGGAGCATGGTTTGTTCAGAGATGCACAGATAAATTCACATATATTTTCAGTTGTTTGAATAACATAAAGCAGATTTTTTACTTTCTCAGCTAAGAAAAGGAGAAATTGATAAACTATTTGTGATGAAGATAACTTGATATTTACGAAAATAAAAATATTGAAACATATTTTATATGAACACATTTTGTGCACCGTCAGTATGTTTTTGGTAACTTTTATAAAAACTACAAATTAATAAGAATCATAATTTCCATCTCGTTCTCGGTTGCAATGTGGATAAACACGCATTTTTATCCATATTGGAAAACAAAGGATATGAGTATGATCCACACCATCATACCGCCATTACATACATATATATACACATACTACACTAAAGTTTCTCAGACGCGCCCCAATGAGCGCCAACGCAATGTCTGCATTGGAAAATTGCATGTTGGCCTACTTACTATAGTAAATAATTTAATCAACAGTATCCCAAAGGTCTGTGTTATTCATGGCGTGATGCAGAAAGAAATACGTGCCACGCATCTCGGCAGTCGTAAATATTCAATAAGAAATTATTTGACTGCTTCATAATATTTAAAAATTTTTAAACTCTTCATAATATACACACTTACCATACGTTTATTTGTGTTTATATTTCACAATAGTGTTTGATAAAATTTGTGTATAGAAATTGTCAGCAAATGTTGTACTGAAAACCTTCTACATTAAGCCCTCATAAATAAAGAGAGACTGGGTAATTCCACATTCTATTTATATTCGTAGGAAATTGAAAACCTACGGATGCCGTACTGTTCTGGATTCTAGAGGATTCTTTTATTAATTTTTGGAATTTTCACTATTTTGTAAATTTCTCAGATGTTCAACCAATCGCTGTAGATGTATTTGTTACATGGAGGTAATGCATTACAAAACGCAGGAAAGCACTTACCAGGCTATAATTGCAGAGGTAGTCTAGGCAAATAAGCTTCTTAAAAATCTGATATGTATGGAAGCGCAAAAGTAAAACTCTTGTGAGGTTTGTCGTCACTTGTCAATAGTAGTTTTAGGCAAGGTTAATTTGTTTCATAATGAGTATTCAAAAGACAAGTGCTTCATTATGACAACGAAAAATATTTCTGGCAGTAGGTTGAGCTAATTACAGTAGTGAGTAATTAGTGTTAGATAGTCATGCAGTCAATTTTTTTAAAAATTGGATTTTTTCATTAATCATATCTCTTGATAGTTTATGGAAACCGTAAATATTGTACCAACATAACAGAGATTCGTAACCAACTAAATTAATGTAGTATTTTTGAATATCTTGGCACTTATATTCGGTGTTGATAATATCTAAGATAGATTTCAACAGGTATTGCTTATCCCTCCAATATTTTTCACATAAATTTTAATCTAGCAGTAGGTACAACAATAAAATGTGTAGAGCATGGACTGAAAATGCGGCCCCTTGATGAATATTCACGAAAATGTTTCCCAACACACCACTAATAGTTGCACACTACTAGATACATATATTTCGATAATTGAAGATGACAACTTAGTTGCCGAAATACGCATCTCGTGCTGGCAGTGTTAATGTTAGTGTGGTGTTCGAGAAGAATTGAAGATTCTTTAATAACACGTGCAACATTTTATTCATTCAAATATTGGAAATTGTTTAAGGAGGATAGAATTAATAAAAAATGAAGTAATTTAATTTTAAAATCCGTGTATAAATTGCTTTTCAAATAGTGCCATCATAAATCTGTTACTGAGTGCAATTACGTCCGTATGTTTGAAGCGGCTAAAAAAACCAATAACACCCTAATCTGCAATATGTCAATGATTTCCGTGCATTAACTGTACATGTCACCTAATAACAACCGTTCAAAATACATTAATCCTATTAAATTGCAAACAGTATTGACTGCTCACTAAAACCAATAGTTCGTTGCGTTTATAGTTGTAAAAGATGAAATATAACCATTTAAATAAATAAATCACTAATTTATAGTAAAACTAAAGTATTACAACCGAATATATACAGGGTAGTACACAGTACAGTATTTTAGTGCATATCCATTTATCATCAGTACAAAGATATTTTTTTTTAATAAAAAATGGTACGTCGTAGGATAAAAAATTAAGAGAGCGTTTTTCTTCACAATTGAACAAAGAATAAAAACATATTTTTATTTTTAGAGAAATCAGCGGCGTCCTATTTTTTTCTTGAAAAATAGCCTGTGACGTGCCAATACGCGCGCCACTGGTACGACTAAAACATCGTGTTGTTTTCAAAGTATGTGTCTCCCACAGCTATTAACACGCCTAAAGTTTCATTATGATATCTCAAGTCGTTTTGGAAAAATCTAATTTTTACTGTTTTTTTTAATTAAACTTCAACACGCTGTAGATCGGTAGCGAAGCGTTTGCGGACCCATGTTTATAGGAACTTTTTTGTATAAAATGACCTGGGTAATCACCCCCCATAATATTGCCGCATCTTTTTTAAACACCCTGTATATACATATACTTATGTATAGGTATATTATATTTTCAATATTTATTTAACTCTGCTTTTCCAGAATTGTGGAATGGTTTTTAGTAGTAGTAGGTACTGTAAATGTTTTACGTGTCTGCTAGTCGGCATTTGCTAAATATGGCCCTAATACGCGCTGAAAAAGTTTGTTAATTTGAACAATACATTTAAATAACCTAAACATTGGTGAGAAAATATCAATGATCTACCTTATATCCAATAACCTTGAACAATCACGGAAAATTGTTAATGATCGTTATGACACAAGAATAAAAAAAAATAAAATTACAAAATCATATTGATAAATTAGAGCATTACTCCCGGTGTAAATGTATTCGTTTAGGTATATGGATTAAAAAAAAGGAAATAGCGAACATATCTACAAGAAACTTAAGGATATTTTTAAAAATATATATAAGGTCACCCAGATCGTTGTCATCGTCTAGGCAAGAAATTGAAAGAAAAAGTCGAAAGATCAAAAACTTTAAAGGAGACAAATAACAATCGTAATTGATCTATACTTCTCAAATTTACATCCTATTATAAACCAAGTAAGGTTTTCAGTAGTAAGAAGAGATTTATGAGTTCTGGTATCAGCATTATGGCGTATTTGACCTCCAAGAATTACTTTTTGTTGAAGAAAGCACAGTTCACATTTGGCGTTAAACATATATATGGACCACAGATGGCACCATCTTTATGTCGAACTCGTTGTCCCTCTATTGTGTGCTCTATTGTGGACCTGGATGGGATTGATAAAATTGCGGATCGCAAGTAATGTACACATTAGTGTTTATTTATATACATTTCTGGTAGAATTATTTTGCTTTGATTTTTCGCCGTGCTTACAACTTTGTATTCATTATTACCTGTATCAATAATTGTTTCTTTTCTTTCGGTGCTTTCTTGTGAGTTTTCAGAGTTGGTATGCTTTACTTCGCGCCTGTTAATGTACGTTCTCTTGTTGTTAATTTAGATTTGTTCAGGAATTATTTTCTAAGTAAAATTATGATATAATTGCGGTATCTGAGACTTGGTTGGTAGCTGAGATTGCGCACGCAATGTCCGCTTTGGATGAACTAACTTCAGGTTTACTACTCGAAATTCTCCAATTTGTGTTAACTCTAAGAAGATATGGATTACTTTTCATTAATAATCTTAATATTGCTGTGGGTGATATTTATAAATCTACTAATATTGGTTATACATTTATTCAAGAATTGAAGGAACTGTTCTGTTCCCTGTTGGTTGTGCAAGAGATTGTTATTCTTGATGACTTTACCATCAACATTAACATTAAACTAATAGTCGGTTTTGTAATATGTGTGATAATTTTGATATTAAACAAATCATTAATAACACAAGAGCCACAAGAGAAACAGCACCAACCTTTTCACTTATCGTCTTTATTTTGCTTTATTCTAATATGTACTAACGTTGAATCTTCTGGTGGTTTACATAATTTAAGTTTTTCAGATCATTACTTAGTATATGCTCACATTCACTTGGAAATTTCTTCCCATGTCCACATTTATGCATATTTAGAGATTATTCTAATTTTCATATTATTTTTTCACTGTGACTTAACAGTCTCTTCCGTGGTACTTTATATGTGAAGCGCAGACTATTAATGAAAAGTTGAATAATTTCAATAATGCTATGAATAAGTATTTTATCACGTATAACTCTTGTTCAGATCCGAATGCAGAACTTGTTAATATGTCTAATAATAGCGCATTAACAGATAGCCGATTTTCTTTTGAGCTAACAACAGTAATGAAAATTGAGTCCGTACTCCGGTCATTGAAGTCTACCGCTCTTGGGACTGATAAAATTTCCCTTAAAATAATAATTTTATATTGTCCATTTGTGTTGCCTGTTGTCACGCATCTTATAAATACATAATTACTGGGGAGTGTATTTCATGATATCTGGAAGTATAGTAGGTATTATTATTACACCCCTCCCTAAGGTCAACACACCTAGTTTTGATGATTTCAGATCCATATCTATTTTACCGCTTCTTTCTAAAGTAATTGAAAGAATTGTTGACAAATAAATTTGTCGTGATTTAGATGCAGTATCAGTGTTACCAGTCCAGCAGGCTGGAAGTCATACCGGATACAGTAGCGCCAACAAGGTGGCACACGTTACTCATGAGATATTCCACTGTTATTTAAATAGTTGGATTCAACAGGTTGCTTATGAAAGAGTATTGTCAGTGCAACTCCATATGAAATCTAGTGCCCCTCGTTAAAGTATAGTTGGTCCATTTTTCTGTACTATCTACAGCTCAAATGCTATCCCATCTCTTTGATTTTGTAAATGCCACATGTATGCCGAGGATACTCAGTTGTTCTATTCTTGCCTACATGTTAATATTGAGGAGGCCCTTTCTAATATTAACACGGATCTCTCCTCCGTAATTTCAGAATCTTTCCGCTATTTGCTTGTAGTCTACTGTCATGATTTTTTGCCGCTCCAAACAAAGGTTAGCGATTACTACTACAAGCAAAAAATTATTTCCGACAAAATACTAACTATCTCTGATTGTGCTCGTAATGTAGATCTATACTTGGACTGTAAATTGCGTTTTAAAGAACATGTTTCTCATCTAATTCTACTGTAATGTTAGGATTCTGGACTGCCTTCGTTAAGTGTCCTCTTTAATCGTCTCCGTTTATTGTCCCATTAATATGCCCCACCTTGAACTTATTACGAACAAACGTGTTTCTTGTCTACATGCAGAACAGGCTTGACGATCTCATGTCCGTTAGTCTTTCACTAGACCTCAAAATATCTTAGTTTTAACGTTGTACTTCAATTTCCTGCTTCATTAGCTCTCGAGTCAGAGGCTAGTTTTAGCAGTAATATAGGTGAATTTTGCGAACAAGTTATTAAGTCATTGGCTTTTTTTGCAGTCAAATAATTACAACTCAAAACCGTTTCAGGGTATTTCCACTACTCAGTTTTCGTAATATTCTGAAACACTGCATGAACCTTAACCAAGTGATACCGTGAAATACCAATAGAGGTTCAAAGTCAAATAGAGGTTAATTTACTTTGAACCATGGTATAACAGTGTCTTTTGCGGAGCGACAAGTAACACATTCATGCATGTATATAAATATATGTATATATACATAGATATGTCTAGGTGGATCAAGAAAATCAGAAAACCTACTTGTGTATAGATTTATACAGTAATATATTCGTGAAGCATACTGTATAGAGAACAAAATTGAAAAACGTTTGAAAGCTCCTGATTTAGTTAAAATGCGATTTAATAGAGTCGTCATAAATTGTGCGAAGTCGAATTTGTATCTTCGCCTGTTTTCAACCTCATGCCACAGCCACTCTTATAAGAACGAAAGGCAGTAAGAAATGAAGTACGAAGTTAAATGGGAAAAAAATTTGAATTGAAAATCACTCGTCGTTGCCGTTCTTGCTCGCTTTCCTCACTTTTCGTCTTCGTTTTTAGTCATCTATACAAGATCCATACGTATTCTGTGTCTGAATGGATGAACGTTCATGTGTTAGTGAGGATCTGCGTGTTTCTTTTCGCTTACTTAAATTTGAAATATGTCGATTCTGTTTGTTTTTGCGAAATGTTGACTTATTGAGAACCGTCTTTAAAATTTATTGGCTTATTTTGAGAGTAAATATGGTGGCCGTCGTAACCAGATTTATTGCTTACATTGCCTAAAATTTCTCGAATTATGTATTTCGGTGCTTTATAGCATCTACGCGAGTAATAATACAGACATCTATATCGAACGCTTTCGTATATTGCCGAGCAATGTTTTATACATTTACGAAATAAAAATTCTCCGTTTTTATACAGAGTGTGATATTTTATGTATAATACATCTCTCGGCCAAGTACGTAAATGTTTCAGCTCGATATGATTCTAGAAATACCATAATTTACACACTTACAAAACATACAAGAACTTTTATTTAAACAGTCATTTGGCGATTTATTCTAAGAACACTCCAGCTGCAAAGAAAAACTCTTTTCACCAAAGGCATCAAACCGAAACAAACTTCTTTGAAACTACAGCAACGACAAAATTTCGAAGATGCGATAGGATATTTACGAAAGTCGAGAAGCGACGCCAGAAAAGGGACATTATGTATATTCCACTTGGGCTTAATTTATGGGGCGGCACTGATTTAGAAAAAATGTATAACTTTTCCAGCAAATAAAGCATACGTCCACATATTTCATCGCGACCTAATAAGTTATCCAATAAATAATTATAGTGAAATATCCTATATAGTTTCCAAAGCGCTCTCTCAAAATGTGTAATGTATGTATGTATATATATAACACAATTTGTAATCGCTACTTTATTCAAAAAAGTGATTAGCAAGTTTATTACTGGACACACTACATTTAATACATTTGACATACATATATTACTTTTATTATAATTCTTCAATTCAAAGCGCTTACCAATTAATTTCTTTGGCATATAATGCATGCAAATACTACTTTAGAAACAACTAGTTGTTAAACTAATACCGTACAATTGTAAAAAAGCAATGATTACTTTAAAAGTAACAGAAACAGTCAACATGCAAAGATTAAATTTTGTATAGTTGGTTAAACAGACAGACAAAGCATTTTATTAGTTACATGATACTGCAAGGTATCAATTGATTATGTCAAGACTGTGCTTGGTAAATTAATGTAAAAGTAATAAACTTAAAGTAACTAAAGTAACTTAACTTAAATTAAATGAGAATATGTTGGATTCTCTTTTTGATGGAATATCCAACCTCAAGAATATTCATAATACATACCAAGATAGTGTAAGTGATGAAATGTACGACTGATGAAATAAAGGCAAGTATTAAGCAAGGAGCATATCATATAAGAGTGACGCATTCCACGGTAAAAATTAGAGCTGTCCGCAAGCGCAGCCCTGATGGTTGTCTGGTAGTACTAAATTTGTAAATAACGGCGATGGCGGTACTTTTAAATTAGTACAATGCTTTTTTTGGTTCTAAATATACTCTAAATACGTGTTTCGATCTTGTTTGATCTCATTAGTGCGATATATCTATAAATATAGAAATCACAGACACGTATTTACGTGTATATTGCGGTCGCACACGTTTTACACAGTGTATTCCATATAAACCGGCGAAATATGGCATAAAAGTATCCACAAATTATGGATCAATGTCTATTTCTTCTGTTTTATTTTAACTCTTCAGGTGATACAAACAGCACATCAGCAGGTGGATAAATCTAAATTTGCCCCTCGTACTAGTCGTTGGTCATACCACTTATGTCGTCAGCAATACCATCGCCAACGCAAAACCCGTTCGAAATGTTTGACCTGTCAGTTGCCGGTTTGTACTGGGCACTGACAGCAGTCGGCACACTGTTTTACCTGCCAAGCAACAGTTGGATCATTTACGTCAAAACAATAAAACATAATACGAATAAAATCTTTGTAATACCTAAATAAACCAAGAATACTTTACTTAAGTTTTGCTGACATTTTTATACTTTTTATCCGTCTATATACATTTAGGCATTTTATACACTCATAAACATGCATACAAAATCACGTAGATATAATATATATATATATACATATATCTTGAATACACCTGCTTAGTTATGTTGCTTGTCACTCACTATCTTTCTATGAAGGTCCCTAGGGACCTTGTACCCCAGTTTACCGGTCATCAGACTGTCACCGATCGGACGGTTAGGAACTTTAATAAACAATTTCTTATTTACTTTACAGGACTCTACAGAAGTCATCCTTGCCCATGGAAAACTAAGTATACAGAATACGCTGACAGAGAGAAAAAATAAAACAATGATATCGGTTTTCACGGCCTGAGTGTCTATTATGAAGGTTTTCGGGTGTTGACCGGATAGGTGGAAACTTTCTGATGCGTCAAAAGGTTTTCGGCTCCAATGTGGTTGATCCGTCTAGTTACCATGACCTTCTGACATCCCTCACCCACCGGAAGGTTTTCGCCTTTAGCGTGGATCACGGTAACTCGGCGTTTCCGTCACTTTCTGAAGAAGCCACTTACATACATTAGTGGCGAAACGACCTGTTTTTTTATTTTTTATTGTATACCTTATGAATTTTTTGTACTGTATATATTTTACAAATCATTACACGGTGAACACCCTCATATGAATGAAGATTATGGTTATGATTCTATAACGAAAGAATCGTCAAGAAGAAAGTAGATTCTCTACGTGATTGCTTCCGAAAAAAATTTAAAAACTGAAAGAATCTAAAAAATCAGATTCGGGATGAGGTGTACAATCCACACTTACATGTGTAAACTGCCTACGTTTTAGTAACCATTTTTTAGGCCATTTTGAACGTTTTCTTTTTGAAACTTTTATAGCCATTGCCGCCGCCACTACCAACATAGTAGTAGTATCCATCACAGTTAATCATACGGGTGATATCAGAAAAAGCTGAACGAAACAATTGCTATGTGTGTGGACGACATTGTTGTTCGTTCTTACCCGACAGTTTTACCCGTGCCGACAAAACTGCCAGAAAAGAATGAAGTCTGTGGCCGCTTTTAGAGCTAGCCAGGACACTCATCCTTGCAGTTCCACATTTTCTCAAATGTATTGGTTGCTTTTAGATTGTTCTTAGATTTAAATGTGTGGGCGCAATTACGTGTCTATCTCACTCGCAGTCTGCATAGATAGACTTGAACTTTTGCCCACGATCGTTTGCTCGATAGGAAGTCCAATGTATCGCTGAACTAAGATGCAGCAAACTATTTTTGCCAATACACGTGTACAGTAGAATACATATAGCGTACACAAATTAGGTATCGACCGCTCTCGGGCGTTCACATGGTATACTACTGCTATAAATGTATACTTAGGCTAATACACAGCAAAAAAGATATTTTAATTGGGATGGGCGAGCAACTGTTGGACTACCCAAGCAGGTAAAAATCAGCACTTTGTAACTAGTGTAACTTGAAGACCATTACAGCACTTGGGGCCGCGTCAGCAAAAAAAGGAAAATATAATGAATATATTCCTTCTTTTGCATACCCAGCCTTAAGAGCCCAACCTTTCAAAAAGTTTGTAAAGCCTCTCTTGTAGAGCATGAAATTTTTCTCAAAAAATGTTGGTGAGAGCACTATTCAAGTGTATACATGTATCTGTTATGGTCTTGAACAAGCTCGACACAGGTACTACTTATCCTTCTAATTTTTAAAAAGTTTTTTCTGCGCTGTATTCGATATTGGCTACTTTCAATTGGTAAACGACTTAATCCACGCTATCGTCTTTAATCTATAATCAAAACTGCTTCTTACTTGTAGTGAACCTATTTAATTACATATAAGTATATAAAGTACTTACATCTAATAAGGAACCACACAAACAAAAATATGCGACTTTGGCATGACTTCTAGGAGCACAGGGCCTCTTTTTATCTCCAAATAATCTAAAACGATATTTAAAGCAATTACGCAAATGAAGCACGTAGTTTTGGCATGATCATTAACATTAGGGTCAACGAACTTTATGTCGTACCAAAACATCCATACCCAAGTAATTATATTTATATAAGTTGTTCGTAATATTTAAAACAATATAATGCTTGTAACGTAAGTAATCGTATACATTATATTGTCTTTTCGTGATTTGTGACCAGGAAATGAACAGATTGGATCTGTATCAATACCGCCAAATAGGTTATTTATAGATAGATTGAAATATATGTAAGTAAATGTACCGTAAAGATAATTTAGAAATTCTTAAGTTATTATGTCATTAATAATAGTGCTGTTTTCAACAGGCAAGTATATTAAGCAATGTGTTCGATAGCTAGGTAATCTCAATGTAAAGTTTTACGAATGTGTAGTATTAACACGTATAAACTTAAAAATATAATGCAAAGATAAACAATCAATTAATAACACCATTAATTGATTAGCATGTTCTTCAATTTTATAGAAAATAATCAACTTTATTCGAAGCGTAAGTTTATAAGTTTGAGTAAAGTTGGAAGTAGTTTCCGTCGCATAACTACGCAAACTATCAGAATAATTTGACAATTACGTAATCACATAACACAATTACAATATGCATTAATAAAACTTAAAACCTTTTTTCAGAACTTTAACATAAATATCAGACTTGCGTGTCTAAGCATGACAGAAGAGCTAAATTTATCAGCTATTAAAAATTCTTTATATGATCCAAAATCAAAGTGCTAGTGTTATATAAAATTACAATAAAATTAAGCAATAGATTTTTGATTAATTTTTTATCATTTTATCAACGTAGGTATCGAGGCTTTTAATCAGTGTCCCCTAAGGTTTGACAATCATATGTATATATACGTGCTAATTTCTTATTTATTTTATTAATAAAAAATAAATAAAATACAGTAATTTCACAATATAATACAGCATCAGTGGAAGTCATATCAACATCAATAATTTTTCTTTCACTCGTAAAATAATTTACTTTCTTCGTAGAAATAAACACAGCGTATCATTACGTTTTATCTAACCACACCCATATAAAGTTTATTGGTTTCATTATTATCATGCTCATACATTACATTACGTATCGAGGAAGATAATAAAATGTTCTCTGTCCATGTTGTACATACATATGTACATACAGAAATGTTGTGTCTGTCACTCCCACGTTATTAACTTTTTATTCTTGATAACAAATGGTAACTATCGCTCTGGATGAAGATTAATATGCCTGACTTCTCTCGAGATTTATATAAGTATTTTTTATACAGGATGTAGGTAATCATAACAAAAAATATCGATTACTATGAAGAAAACTAACCGTTCGTATAACTTTGCCATTTGTAAATATGATTTTACTTGATCGTTACATTATTTAGTATAAGACAAGTTTTCTATTGTCATTTTGTCAGTTACAGAATTGTATTTTTTTGATACCACAACTAAATTTGTGGATACTACGTAACATCGACTCAAATGCACCTAGCCTTAGCGGTACAAAATCTTTCCTAAAAATTTGAAAATACACGCAGAAAAATGAGTTCAAGTCCTTCTTACTTTAATTAGTTTGTGTGATACTGTTTTGTAGCTTGGAGTCCCGTCTTCCCGGTAGTATTATTGTTACTGCCGTAATGGAAAGATAAATTAATCACTATCTGTCTTATAGTAAGCTTTTTTGCATACAGTGCTTTTCACTTTTTCTTTATTGTTTGTGTATTCTCAACATACACATAAAAGATGTATTTTTTAGAGGTACACAACTTCCGATAGGAATAACTATCAAACTAGCTTGCATACTAATGCAGTGTGTTTGATTTTTTTTAGTATACTTTGGCAAATTACCATGCAAGGCCTTACACCAGAACAACGTTTACAAATCTTGAAAATTTATTTCCAAAATTTACGCTATACTGATATACCAGCAACGATTGACCTTTTAGAATTCAACATTTGGCGCATTATTGACAGAAAAGACCGGGTATGCTCGAAAAAGTGGTGCAATATTGAACCGACAGGTTGGCGTTTATAAGGCGCAGTCGCGGAGGCCATATGTCAGAAATTACTTTTAAACATTAAATGTCATGAAATTTGCGAGCTAATAATGCCAAAATTCTGGTCATTCCATTGAATTTGTTGCGTTTTCAGTTCAATTTTGTTTTTTTTTATTTTGAGCTTGAGATTTCGGCTAAAATTGATTTTCTTCTTTCTCTCTCCCTCTCTTCCTCGCTGTCAGAGTACGTGGTGGATTCACTAGATCCAGTTGTTTGAATCTGTTAAATTTAACCTCAAAAACTTTTGAAGTAATCTCTTGGTTTCTCTGTTGTCTTTCCTGTTTTAATTGACTAAGATTACGATGCTAAGTTATATTTTAAACAAAACCAGTTTGCAAGTCACTAAAATTATTAGTATTTATTTTATAAGGGTTTTCATATTTTTAGTTTTTGATTTCACTTGTAAAACCAATCCGACAGACCTACTAAATTGACTATTAATTCCTAATACCAAACAACAAAAATATAGTTGGTTTTATGGCTTTCATATAGCCTGACTTATCTAATCTTAAAATTAACTAAAAATACTTTACGGTTTTAAGATCTTGGAAGGATGTCTGGATCGGGATTCTGGTGTCTCATGGTTATGGTGTCCTCTTTGAGTCGCAAATCTCAATAGAGGTACAAGTTGTGCGGGAAACGGTTGCGACAGTAGTGATTTATCTTTAAATTTCGACGAGCGAATTAGAATTTTAGGAAAGATTTCTAGGAAAGATATTCAGGAAAGAAAGATATTCGGAAAGATATTTTACTCGTGCCCTGAGAGGCATTGGTTACTTTATTTATTATGATAATTGAATGATTATAATTTAGATTTAATTGAAATTATGAGTTTGTATATAAATTTCTATAGTTGCTTACAATTTTTACTATAATTTACAACAGGTTTGCTTTCTGTCGGAGCTAAAATAAGACTGAGATTGTTTTTAATTTCTTTAAGAGACCTCTGGCAAGACTTTTTCTCAATTCCTGCTCTGGAATATCTAATTATTTTTTGTGACCGAAGTCGGATGCGCGAATTTGGAATTTGCACAGAACGAAATTCTAATTGTTAATTGGAAGTACATATTAGGATTTAATTCGTCTTTTTGATGAGCGACTAGTATGTGACAAGATTTACAACCTTTGAAAATTTCTGCAAGATAAACGTCAAATAACCAATTAGGAAAACTGTCAGTTGTCAGATATGTCCATATGTTGCAATAATCGGAACATTTAATTTCACAATATAATCTTCTTGTCTAAGTTGATCTTATGATTTTAGTTTAATATTTTGATTGTAAATTTTAGTTACATGAATTGTTTTATATTTTAATTCTTGGCCTATAACAAATTTAGTTCATATGTCAATTTTATAAAACACCTATCGTGATTGGCCATTATGTATACAACTTAATATACAGGGTTTCCTCAAAAAATTGCTTAACTTATTCGATCTGCTATTTTCAATAGAGTTTGTTTAATCGTTGAAATATATACGGCGGTAGACATGAAAATAGAGCCACTCTAAGAAAAACAACAATTTTCTATGGTGTAAAAAGCATAGAATTTGAGACAAAAGTAAACAATGTTAAAATATTTTTACTTTATTTATAAACAAGAAAATGCAGCACTTGTCAAGTAAAATACTGTTTTTCAATAAAAATGCTAAAAGATATCAAAAATTGACTGGTGTCTGTGGACATAAAAATAGAGCCACAACAGAATATAATTAATAATCATCTTCGGGACTACAGCTGCTAATATTTAGTTGCTTGCCCTTTGTTAGAGATATCAGCTGGACACCGCCTTGGCATGGATTCAATCGGCTGTCGACACCTAGCTGTTGAAATGGCATACCATTCGTTTTGGACTATCTCCCATAATTCAGCCTTGTTCTTTATTTTGTATCTTCCGACCGCTCTTTTTAAATCCTTCCATAGATTCTCTATGGGATTTAGGCTGGGAGGCTGTGAGGGCGATACTAATAAGTTTATTTTTTCTTCCTCAACAAATTTTTTTGCCATACTTATGCGAAGTATGCTTGGGATCGTTATATTGCTCGGCGTAAAGCAACATCATATTTTGAAATATGTTGACATACTTAGTTTGGTCCATATTCCCTCTGATCCAATAAATTGGGCCGATTCCAAATCACGAAAACGCACACCATAGCTTAGTATTGTCACCACCATGATTGTTTGTCTTTTTCATATATTTAGGCAGCAATTCTGTACGTGGTAGTCATGTAACACATAGTTTACCATCGGAACCCAGCATATTTATCTTACTTTCAGCAATCCACAAAATCGTTTTCCATCTATTAATGTTTTGCGCGCCACTCCAGTTCAGATGTTTCTTCGCAAATCTGAATCGACTTTTTATATTTTTGGTGTTCAGTAACGGCACCCTTTCATGTAGGTTGTTTTCCTGTAGTCGTCGGCGAATCGTACCTGCCCTAATGGTTAACTCTAATTCTCTTTAATATCTGTAGATGATTTGAACGGATCTGCGCGCGAAACATTAACATAAATTTGTCTATCTGTTTAAGGCATAGTTTTTCGCTTCGATCCGCGATTTTTTTTGGCGCTTGCTAGTTTTAATGCATTTTCAACCATTTTCTTTGAACAATCTACAACATTTGCTGTTTTGCGCTGCGATATTCCCTGGTTATGCAATGATAAAATCTGAGCCACTTCAGTCGATGTGCAATGATGTGCTCGTCTTATTTTAAGTAAATCTATGTAATGTATTAGGAATTCTATGGTTCTCAATAAAGAGTACCCTTGCCTAATGGTATCACAGCAAACACACGTGCAATAAACCTTATGCTGTGGCTTTATTATTGTGACCAGGACAAAATTTCGGGATTCATTCAAAATGGGAATTCCCATAACATGCCTACGCTATTTTGCGGTGATTTCGCTAACTTATGCTGATAAACATGTTTCTAGACTTCAATAATAAGTGGTGGTGTAATCCTCGTATCCTACTTTATTATTACGACAGATGTATGTTTTTTAACCCATTGACTCTATTTTGATGTCCACCACTGTATCTACACACATTTGTTTACAGAATTTACATACCTTTTTTTAGTTTTTCGCACGTTCTGTTTGGTGAATTCATCGTTGCCTATCTATCAATTCTTTACCTATCCAACGACCCTGCTATATACACCGCTGGGGTAAAGTGAGTGTCCCTGTACATCACTTAGAATGTTGTGCCAAATCTGATCCGCCTCATAGAATGGCTATATGCAGGATATGTTAAGAATCCTAATCGATTGTGTGGTACTTCAATCGCAGAAGTTAACAAGATCCATTCCAAATGTTCTGTTTTACCCTGGTCTTATACGAATTATGCACAACTGGGAAACGATTTGAGCAGCTCAAAGGTCGATATAGTTGTTCTAGTATATGACATAAACGCTCTTAAGGAGAATAGTTTGCGTACTACATCTACATTTTCTTCACTAGACTTTGAAAAAAGTTTGCAACAAGTACGTACCTACAAATAAAAACGTAAAACTAATATTATAACATATTTTTGCAAATGATTTAAGTTTCTCAATAAAACTAACATTTATTACAAAAAAAATGTGGTGTTAACAATACTAGATGCTGATGATCTAGTAAAATGAAAAATAGGGTGGTCGAAGCTCATGTCGTGATAGAATTGTCGTCATACAGAAGGAATTATACAATGGTGTAGGTAAGGAGCTTGATAAACGCATATATAAAGATGAATCTAATATTTGTCTAAAGTGTAGAAAAGGTATCCCTGCAATGCGCACAAATTTAAACTGGATTTTCCCAACAGTTATAGTGATTCTTTGTTGTGAACTGCGAAATGATATAATACTTATTGTTAAAACTTGGTTAAATCATTTTTTTAGCAATGTTAAATAGTTATTAGATGTCATGTAAATTCATTGCAGTTAATAGTTCTACTGGTGTAGGTGTACTTACTTACGCAATATCTCAACAGTCTGCACTTACTGACTTTGCTCCTCTCGTAGATGTTTTTATATGTGAATGTAAATTCTTTTCTCAAATATTTCTTCTTTCAGTAGTTCATAACACCAGGGATACCAATTTATATTTTTAAGGCATTAAAAACTTTTACAATACATATATTATTAGATAGACTCATTACCACTAGTAACTTTAATGTACCTACTTTTAGCACAAAACAAACAATGATTAAAGCTACGCCTGGTGATGACTAAATAACTGGTTTTCTCTTTAAAGACTGGATATGTGCTTGCTACTCCTTTTTAAAAGAACAGAAATTTGGCGATCACAGCTTGTAGTACTTTTCTCATTAAATGGAAGTGTGCCAAAATAGTTCCAGTCTATAAAAGGGCTGATAGATTACATACATGTATGTATAACATATAGGTCTATTGCAATTCTTTGTAGTTTTCTGTAAATTTTCGAACATTATCCTTATAATTGTGTCTATAAAACCAGTGAACCCTACATCTCACCTCGCCAGCATGGTTTTGTTACTGGACGATAAATAGTTCCTAACTTAGCTTGTTCTACGCAATATATGAGTCAAGTTATTCATAATAAGGATCAAGTGGATACCATATACACGAAATTTTCTTGCGCATTTCATAGAATACATTATTGAATGTTACTGGATAAGTAACACCATTTTGGTTGTGTTCCTTCGCTAATAACGCCAATCTTGGAACACTATTATTATTTTTAATACTAGTCAATGATGCCCTAATATCCATAATACTTTTTCAGGTCTTCGTTGTGCTGATGGAGTCAGCGTATATTCAACTTTTTTCTCATCTCAAGCTATAGTGATTGTACAAATCTGCAGCGCAGTATAGATTATATTGGGCAGCAGAAAAAAAATACTTCTAAATATCAATAAGTGTTACGTTATCTGCATGACTTTAAAAGTCATGTCATATGCTTAAACATACATTTTAGGCGGCCAGCTTCGAAAGAATATTAAGCAAATTTACGATTTGAGAATAATATTTAACTCATAGTTATTGTTATTAGAAACTGTTTGTTCCGCAGCTTCAGAGACTCTAGGCTTCATGATACGAATATCTAAACAGTTTAGTAGTACTGAATTGTATTTTCAATTACATATTTGCATTTCAATTATTTTCAGCATATTAGAATATGCATATGTTGCTTAGTACTAGGTGTATCACAATGGGATAAGGGTAGTGAATGTATTCAGCGACAATTTGATTTAAAACATCCGAGGAACATCATATGCCAAATATTGAATGCAGTTGGACGAACACAGTCTTTCAACAATGGAAGAATCTGTACTAGATTTATATTTAGCCTTTGGATACATATCCCTATCCGTACTTTAGGGAATACATAAATACTATTTCAAAAACTTGGAGATATCAGATCCTTGATATTTTTCCAACTTGTTACGATGGCTGGGCATTCTTAATTTATCAAAACAAGAATTAACGTAGATTAAACACGTGATGACATTTTAAGTTTCCAGTGCAACGCTGTTACTTCAACTTGTGTAACGATGCAGTTTCAATTACCGCCTGTTTGTTCTTAACAACATACATCGTAATTTACACCAATTACTAAATCATTGTCTGTATGTGTAATTAAAGCCTCGTCTCCTTCCTAAGAACGTCAAATGCATTCCTCTTTTTCTGCTATACATTGATTGCACATACACATACCGAGAGACGCTCCGCGTTCGAGCAAAGTTTTCCTACATTCCGGGTGGTTTACACTTTGCCTCGGATTAATAGTATTGTTCAGCAATAAACACAGTGAGTAATGCAAACAGTTACAGATTAAAGTACTTGGCGGCTTACATTTTCTTTTCTCTTTCGCTTTTTATCTTTCCGTGGGTATGGTAGGTGTATTGAACGCCACACAGGTGTAAATAATAATTAAAGTCTAGGTATCGTTTCTACGAATACAATTTTTCTACTATGTTATAGCCGGTTATATAACCATCGGAACAACTGTTAATGTAGGATTATGTGAACAATCAGTTAAATATTGTATACATATTCTGCACTATCTAGCATTGTTTTAAATAAATATCACGTTATTATTTACGTTCTCGTAATAGATAACTAGTTGATGCATTATGCATGATCACTTCGCAGATGGATTGCTAACGAATGTAAAGTAGTTGTTTCTAGCTTGTTTGGAAAAAGATGTATACCTCTATATCTATGTATATACTAATTCTATATACGTACTCAGTTAAATCAGTTACCAAGTATCTAGGTCAGTTTTTATAAGTAATATTAATAAAAACCGAAAAGTATTGTACTTCAGTTTTGGAATGACTTATTCTCTCCGGTTATCACAGATGAACAAAGTCGTTACATTTCTATAAATTTCAATATACGTACATCTAATTAAGTCTGTATTTATTTACTTTGTATTGTTTTCGCTAATAGATGCTATTATTATTATTTTTATTATGTCTGGCCCGCCGCAGTGCCACTGCCGTATGCGAAAACGGTACAGCCAGTGACGGACATCAACTATCCGCTATCGCGTACCGTTGCTCTTCCTTTTTCTTCTACTGTTTGCAGGTACAGATCGGCAAGCGTTGCGGCAACTCCGGGAATGCCTGCTGGTCTTCTCACCCGACTGGGGAATAGGCTGATGTGAGTTTGCTCTGCCAACGACGAACTGTGACGCATTGTGAGAAATCAGCCACTGGCGCTGATCAGGTAGCGTATGGTGGATGCAAGATGCCCGAATCTGCATTGCGCCATCCGCGTTCCAGTCCATCTAAGTATTCCGGGAAGTGAAGCTCAGGCCTCAGGGAACTGGGGTACGATTTGAGGATCTCAGGGTATACCCGCTCCTAACTATTTCGGCCCGCCCATACATACGTATACAAAGCGCTAACAAACTTCTAATTATTTCATCTAACATAAGTCAACAGAGAACGCCGAAGAATAGTGTAAGAGAGAGCCCGTCGAGTTTCTTTAGAACACCAACGGCACAGCAAGTCAAGTCACCAATTATGGTTGATCTAATACATTTGACGGCATTCACCACAGAAATACCGAAAGAAAGCTGCAACAACACCGTGGCTTCAACGAAGGTGTTACCGACCAGAGAATTAATATCACGAATGAGACGGTGCCAAGGAGACCAGTTGCAGAAGGACATCAACATCATCAAGACAATGAAGCAATCGGTAGGCAAAAGAACGTCTCAATGGACGTCAAAAACGGGTTGAAGTAGCTGGAAAAAGCAGTGGACATAGTCTCTGACCACAGAAAAAAATGGAAGAATACTAAAACGGAAGCAGAAGTTCGTGTTTAATCTACCAGTGTCTAATCAACAAGCTGCAAAGGGCACAAGTAAGCCAACCGAAGCGACGACAACGCATTCGACAGATCGGGCAGATAAAAGAAAGCAAGTCCGCAAAGAGAAGAAAGTCGCCGTAAAAGCTGCTGAAACGGACAGCAACAGAAGATAGCCGGTGCTCAGAAGAAGGACGAAGCTACCGACAAAAAGAAGAAAATCGAACCAAAGACCCACCAACAGGAGCTTCGGATAGATACCTTTCTAGGAAAACCTTCGCTAGCCAAATCGTACGCGAAAGTACTGCGACAGCTACGTGCTAATGCCTGACGAGTGATGCACAGAGATAAAAACGGTACGGAAAACACGTAAAAGAGATATGATACTGGAATTGGGACCTGACACCAAAGATAAGGAGGGTCATGGAGGACTCAATCGCAAGTGACCACCAGTACATAAGTTACAGACTAACGAAAGACCAACTGATCAGACCAAACCCTGCTCCTTCAGGCTCTCGATGAAACGCAGCGAAGTTGAATGAAGAAGCGGGATCTTACAACCATCCAAGGAAAAGGTGGTGCTTTGGAGTGCAAACGGTTTGCTGTAGGAAACCGCAAATGCGACTATGACTTTGATACGTTGGGCCTACGACGCTTCTATGCCACGAACAGTTTTTCCAGGTTTTAAGATAAACAACGATAGGGTTATTGGTCTGTATACCTTAGCCTCAGCGTATGACGAACGCCCAGGTTTAGGTATAAACACATCCTTGGCCCTACTACAAACTGATAGTATGTGACACAGCGTCAGGCTGGCTCTATAGATTCAGCAAATTAGTGCTATTGCCTCTTCATCTTGCTGGAACAAGGCACGAATGATCTCATCAAAGCCAGGGAACATATACATCTTAAAGGAATTAATCGCCCAAATAATTCTGTTGTATGTTATTACTAGCTAGTTTAGCTACTTGCCCGTTCTCTCTGCTAGGGCTTCGAAAAGGCCATACCAGAGTTTGGCTGCCTGATTCGTTCTTTGAATTAATATTTTTTCAACGTGGAAAGTCCGTTTCTAATAAAGCTTCACTTGCTTCTGTTCCATTGTTCGCAAATATCCCTTTCGGTTTCCTAATGGTTCCAAGAGAATTTGTTGGGGCCTTTGCCAGTAGCCTATGTTGCGCCTTCAGTTGTGGTGGCACCGATCAATATACACGATGTAAAAAATGTATGCACCGTCTTTTTAATTAATAAATTATTATAATTCTTCCTGATCATTGTATTATTTTATACCAGACCACAAAAATTGTTGTTCTAGTGTCTTTGTATTTTGATTTAAGCTACATTGGTTTTTTACACAAAATTTGTCTTCAGTTTCCAACTAGCTCGGAAATCTTAATGCAAGACCATGTTTGTTTCTAGCATATATGTTTAATACTTTTAGTATTTTAGTTACAATTCGGACATTATTTAGTAACAGCTTGAAGTAGGGACAATATTTCAGTGTTGTATTTCTCCGTCATCCGAATAAACTCATCATTGGATCGAATAAGTTGTATGAGCTCATAGTAGTGCAACACTAAAACTTTATTAGAAAGAGATTCATTCACCGGTGCAATTTAGCGTCGCACTTACGGCAAATTCGAGAGCAAAGTATTAACGGTATAATTAAAATCGCTTTATTAAAATTTAATTACTCAATTCACTAATGTATTTCAGCAAGCGAAGCGTAGACTTCCCTTTCCTCGATTTCTGTGAAATTATTTCGCATAAGCGTTAGCGGAGTTTTAATTGGAACCCGTACTACCCTTCGCATTACCACTTGAAGTGGCGCCCCCTCTAACATATAATTTATATTTAATATGGACGAAAAAAGAGAAAAAGTCTCCTCATCGAAAATGTCAAAAAATTTGATAATTCGACGCGATTACGTTTTCCGCTACGAATAAAAAAAATTTACGGCTTACGTGATGGGATTTTTATAAGAATAATTGGTAGTGCGAAGGTCATTTTTGAAAGTAATTAATTCTAGACGACGTCTCATTAAAGTTTTATTTTAAGACAAACGGCGATATTACTTGTAAGTGTGTATTCGAATTTCACTAAAACAATTCTAACACGGAGGTCCAAGGTCTTCAATATCGCTTAGAATTTAAATAGGAATAAAACATAAGATTACTACTCGAAACAATTGTTTTCATAGATATTTACGTATATCGTATGAATCTAGTTCTAGAATGTTTCCCAGCTCGTTAATGATAGATCAGAAGAACGTTCATTAATATTTAATAATTACATGTCCCTAATTAGTTAACGGTGTATAAGGTATGTTCTTACTTTAGAAATAATTTATATATTAGAACAAGCACAAAGAGGACGTACTAATTTAATTCTATCCTAAAAGTGACTACATAATCTTATTATCTAGATAATTTTTTCCACTTGTTAGGTCAATGATAACACTTGAAATGTAAATTTAAAAATCTTATTTGTTTCTTTTAGAGGTTCTAGGAAAGGGTATTATCTTTCCCGACGAAAATTTATTTTTGGTGAATCCCTGTACATAAATTTTGGATAAGGTGTTTTACGTATCGGAACGTTAGCGTCGCTACAAGTCTGAGCTGGGTGCACGAGGTAGATTGGGGATGAGTTTTTCTTTTCGGTGGAGATCCCAGTTCAGCGTGGGAATCATCCGGACTTGTACACACCATCGTACCATCGAGCTATCAGTCATATTTTGTGTGAAATTGTAGAAGTCTACGTTCAAGGTCAGAGGTCTCAATTTTAATTTTTAATAGTATATTTTCTTGTTAATTATATTGAGCTCTTCCGGCATAGTCTTTAATACTCGTTGGGCCTTAAGCCGCACAGTTGATGATTAATCGCTGCATTTTGGTAGCACGTATTTTTTGGATTGTTAGTAAATCCACTAGGTTGGGCTTCACCTAGCCCGGTGTAGTTTCTCTTTTATGACCGTGTAGGTCTGTTAGTTTTTTTTTGTATATTTTGTATCTTAACAGTGGGGACTATTTGTTGGCACCAAGTGCATTTTAGCTTTAGAACTGTTGTAGTATTTTGGTACCGCTTTAAACCTTTTGTAACGGGTTGGTTTATATGTTTGATTTTGTAAACGATTGTTGTAAGCGGCAAACTCTGGTGCACCACGGTACTGTTGCGGATAATTTAGTAATTTTGAACGAGTTTCGATATCTGTACTTTGAATATCAACCCACTGGATAAATTCGGAAATTTGTTCTGGTGGTTGCCTACCTTATTTCTGGGGTAAGCATACCAAACGGTATTTTTATTTTTGTAAAATATACTTACTTTACATCTTGAAGGTGGACCTGTGTTTTTTTTTATGAATTTTGTCGACTTTTTTTTGCTGTTTCAATACCGTGCGCTCGAACCCTGCCCAGTACTCTCCCGTCCCACCTCAGAGGTTCTCAATTTACTCAACGACCTCGACGGAGCTTAAATTAAATTGAGTGGCGCCTTTTTCTTTACTTTTGGGTACTGACGTCTCGAACTATTCTTTTCGAACCACGCCGTCTCGACAGCAGCTGGCAGGCGCTCCGATTGAGAGGCAACAAATTTGAGGGTAGCAGGGAGGTGCGTTGCGGTATCCGTTGTTTTTTTGATTGTGTACTTATTTTTGGGATCGTGTACTTTTCATACGGGTCGGCGCCAACGCATAATTAAGTCTTGCGTATCAGTATTACTCACCCAATGAATTATATACTTATATTAGTTGTTCATACTTGCGTTAGTTAAATTCAAAGGCCTCAGGTAGCCTCAGGTAGACATTCTCGTTATACTAATGATAGGATGCTTCCTTTTCCGATATATACAGTACAACTTTATTAAACTACTACATATGTAAATAATATTCGAAGGAAGCATGAAGTAACACTCTATGCTAGGGTACAACCCAAGTACCTATACATGTATGGCAGATGGATACTTTGAAAATTTGAACTTTATTGCATTAGGTTTCATTTTTGTTTTGTTACAGAACATCTAGATCAAGCATTTATAATAACTTCTCTTTATATCATAAAATATTTCAACTACGTGCGCTATATAGTACTTCGCGTATTTGTTATTTTCAGGGCCACGGCATTAAATGATTGTGGTCAAAGTTTACTGATTAAGCACAGTCTGGTACACAACTGAAAGCTACAAACCAATCAAAGCGTTCAATGGATCGAAGAGTGTTAACAATAATAGTTTGCATGAGCGGGTGCTAATGTAAACTCCTCACGTGTGTGCTCGTCTATTAAGGGCGTTAGTCCATTATCCATATGTGACTGCGTTGGCTGAGCAGTTCGCTTTACATAACGACCGGATATTGAACTCAGCGAAATCGACCAAGAGATTCCTACTGATAGCTAACAAAAAATATATTTTGCAGGATACGGAAACAGGTAGACCGTAACAAAAGGACTATTAAAAAAGGAACATATAAATGTATTTGCAATATGAAGCAAAACAAACTGAAAATGTAAGCGGACAAACTTGTCGAATCGGTTGCAAAACTATTTGCTCGCAATTTTATAAAGAATAAATATTTTCGTATCCGAGGTAAGCGATTTACCATGCTTATATATCACATTAAAGTCAATATCTTTCTTCGTGTTATATTAGCAATATAATGTGCGATATAGACATGATACCTATTGGGTAAACAGCCATATTTATGCAAGCATACTATTTACTACGCTTGCCTGATCAATGGTGTTGACAACAGATAGCAACTCCAAAACTATCATCTTTGTCTATACTAATTAAAATACACTGTACACTATGTGTGTACTTTTGCTATGTATAGGTACTGTAGTATTTTATGTATGCGTAGTTTTCCAAACTGTTTTCCTGATTTAATATCCTATGTTTATGCGCATACTAAGTACCATTTCTTGTTGTGAAACCAATATTGGAATATTTAACTTTCAGTTTTGGTATGTGTTACCTAAAAATTGGTACTTCTACAAAAGTTTTAATTGTTTGTTTTGCTTCTTTTAATATAAAACTACAGAAAAAAAGAAAAGCTTGAATACATTTATAGTTCTGTTTGAATACATTTATGGTCCCGTTATCTATTAGGGAGAACATATTATGTGCTACATTTTGATCATCTGGGCACTGAATACCTGAAGAAATAAAGTGAGTAGTTTGTTAAAGATTTTTAGTTTTGTCTAGTCCGAACAAACTATGTCTTCTATGCAGGAGATGCTCAACTTGAGATGATACACAGGCACTCTAGTATAATAATTCATCACACATCGTTTATATCAAGAATTTAGTATGCCTGCACCAATTAGAGATTTAGTGAGATATAATCCAGCAACTCTTCGAAGAACGCATCTGGGCAACTCCATCACATATTCGGTCAAGACTGAAACATTAAATCTCGAACGATTTAATCGCTACTAACAAACCAATAATCGGACACAGAATTATGTCTGTACGATTAATAAATAGATATCTTAGTACTATAGTTTCTAGATGTTAGTTTCTTTTATAAGGCACTGTACATGAGCTATTATTTAGTAAGTAAACTATAAGAATGCTGAACATGACTACAGCGATATATTGACTGTGTTTTTCAATAATTACTTTGCGCCGATTCATAGGAATCTCACATTATGTTTTTCTTTTGAGTACTATCTGTAATATTTTAAGAAAGAACCAGAATTAGAAATCGATCAGCTCCCCCTTTAGGAAACATTTTTAAATAAAAGTCATATGTTTTTGGATTGATAGTAATTCATGGATATGACTGGACTCACTACTTAATAGTAAACATTCTGTAGTACGTAGCTCTACTACAAATTTCTACATGCGGGTCAAAAGAAATGTTACACCTCATGTGCTTTAATTTGCGCGAAGGAGCAGATAGCACTTGCATAAGATAATAATACATGGATACCTATTTTCAACAGTTCCTTAATTTCATACAATAGAAACCATAGCAATTGATACTTATGTAAAATCTGCATAATGTTATGTACTATACGTATATTTCTTGATTATAATTTTGTCAAGTTCAACTTTCGCGCAATAAAAGTTCATCAAAGTTACCACTGAAATCAAAAGAAGCACCGGCTGTCAGAGTAATTGTCCCAGTCTACGGATTGGCCACAACTTATTTTCGAGATATCGTTGATTTTCTACAATTTAGGCCAAGTGTTGCCACGATATTGTCATCGTACCTATCCCACAACGATACTTTGAAGAAAATTAAAACAGCTGAAGCGCAATTCGAGTCCGTCTCTCTTCCTTTCTGGCCTGTCGCAGGACGATGCGGACGACAACAACTACTGTGATGACGACGGTGTTTTAATTAAAAAGTTCTTTCTCGTTCCCGGAACGTCCTTTTGCCATTCCTTTCGCACTCGAATTCGTTGCCTTCCGTCGTGTCGCTTACACGAAACGATTTCCGAAATAATATCTCTATTAAGGTAAATGTTCAAAGTTATTGTCTAATGCACTCAGAGTTTGTTTTGAAGTGCATCATCAAAGTGCTATCGAGAGGCAAACTTACTTCTTAATTATCTCGGTAGTTCTCCCAATTTCCTTATTGAACTTTTAGAGGGACCTAAATTAAATGGCAGTGTGGTAGCATGTAAGATTGTAGGTACATTAGCTTAAAGCAAACAGGAAGTTCGTAATTAATAGGAACAGTAGAATAAAATATTTTGGCAATTTTCAATACATAATAAATAATATAACTGGTAGAAGTAGTATTCATTAATACAAAAATACTTTCAGGTCAATTAGATAGTAACGGCCTGTATAGTATTTGAGCTACATATATTATCTAATTATGTATTTGTGTATTTTCAAAGATGTACACTTTTCAGCTAAGCATCAATAGTTTTCAGCTTTATCGGACTMTATTGAACGCTATATTCATTAGATGCACTACAAGTTATCACCTCTGCATACMATAATTACTCTGTTTTTTAGTTTGGTTAGCTTCATAAGTACTTGTAAATTTTAAGAAGTGTACTCTACTCACATTGGTTAACCCTTGTCATCTTCATGTGTTTGATATTTTAAACTGTAATGTTTGCTGACTGTCATACAACAATACTGTTCATTCTAGTGAATTCCGAACTGCGTGGAGCATTGGTTTGGAGCGCAACAGAGACCTCCATTTACAATTAGTCATTATTTCGGCATACAGGAAAACACATAGATAACTTGGATGCCGAGGCTTTTTTCGCAACTGTGTGGGCTACAAACAAAACAGATAAAAACTTGTTTTAAAGGAAACGCAAAAAAGCAAAAACACCTGATTCCTACGGAAAAAAACCCAGTCGAAATGAATAAAATTTGTAGTAAATGCGTGACCTTGTTATAAACAGGCTATTTGTGAAACGACCGCATGTGCAATTCATGGAGCAGTAAAGCTGCTTCGTAAACAAATGCATTCATAGAGTACAATAAACATTTATTTACATATCATTCAACTTGATAAAAAATATCTGTTTGTCTATTAGAAATTTTTGCAGCGTTCTTTTTTTTCTTGCACACACGTGTCAGGCCCGGATTCAACAAAATTTGGTAATTATTAATGGAAAAATTATTTGCATATATGATCGTTTTTTGGATTTACCTTCCTTATGATATTAGTTTTATAATGTTAATTTTTCCGACACTATTCATTTGACACCCTGTATACCTCCGCCAGAAGCTGTCGTTCTCTTTGGCCCGTTTTCGTATCATATCTGGCTTCGGATTCCAGATTTCTGTTTTACTTTTCACTTACCTTAATCTAAGACAATCTTGAAGATTTTGTCGACGGAGAGTTTGGGAGTCATTGTATTACAGCCAATATCAAAGATAGAGTTTGTGGTGCCGGTGGTTATACTGGCATGCCCCGAAATATTCTGGGTTCTCCAATTTCCACCACATTTCAATTCATATGCCCGCATGTTTGCCCTCCCTAGACAATGGGAACCAGTAAACCATTTCAAATGTCAATTTCAAATGAAATTTTAAGTTGGTAAATTCATTATCAATGTATTAAAATTAGTAGATCAAAGAAAATTTTAGACGAAGTTTAATAAAAAATAGAGCAGATAATTCGAGGCCAAATAAACACAGTTATACATTTTAATAGGGTTATCAACAATATATCTGCTGCAAACCTTTGGCTTTGTTTATGTACTACTTTATATGTTCTTTATAATAATTTATGTCAATATACATACGTGTAAAACATATTTTCGTAAATCTCATTCCGTTAGATGTATTACGAAACCGCAGCTTGTAATAGTTCTTCGACGTTTCACTGAGCATACCTTGCTACTGCCGAGTATTACTATAACTGCCATAATATCCCGCTTTCACCGCTTCACTAATGCCACTCCGCTTTGAGATATACATAATTAATGGAATGACAGCGACTGACTTGAGGCTGTCATATATTATAATTAGAATGATTTTGGCGCCATCATGCTGATACCAAATACACACAAACTTGGCTAATGACCCTGATATCTATTATTTTTTAAGTTCCTTATAGACTGTCGACATTAAGTAGGTGATTACCAGTATACGTGCTGTATATTTTAAATTACGCGCGCGTGATCTATGTATAATTGAAACGTAAATAATTTTCTGCAGGCGATAAACTACATCAACCTTGAGTATTCACAATAAATCGTGTTCAAATTTTATGGCCAATTTTTTAGATAATCGACTTCCATGTTTGATATCCAACCATTCTTACACTACTGTAATTATTTATATAATAATATGTATCTATATAAATTAGAAGGCATTTTGTATTACGATATAAACATTGTTGTTAAAAAAATTGAGCTAATTACTAGTAGAGCATAATTCAAGAGCGATTGAAATTAAGTCTGTGGGTAATACATATGTATATGTACATATGTAGTACATACATAAGTAAGTATACATATATGGTATGTATTTTATTTGCTCTGGACGAATAAAAGGTATATATTGCAGTTCTAATTATTGTTAATGTACTTCAAATATTACAAAACTCCATACATGTTTCGGCTTTTAATTGCCTTTTTCAATGGATTAAATCTTTTTTACATACATGTATTTTATGTAATAATTCAGAATTTCAAATTTTAAAAATAAGTATATCTACATGTTTATACATAGTTTAAAGGTTAAGATGCAAGTGAATCTTATAATTAAAATTGCAACTTTCAACCTGAAACAACATAGGCCTTATATTAATCCAAACAAAATAGATACAAATATACTACAGGCCACGAAAAAGAAGTCTCATCGTATATATATCGCAACCCGGTAGCGTAAGGAGGAGTTACAAAACATCTTATTAGGCAGTGTTGGTGAAATCGAAGGCGCCAATGGGAACTTAGTTTCAGCACCAGATTGGAATATTTCGTTGTGAACAGCACAACAAGTCAAACTATCATAAACTACATTCCAGAAGGGGACGACAACTCTTTTGAATTTATTATAAAAATAATTCAGGATATTAATGAGGACTAATTAGGAAGCATGCCTTCTTCTCGGATAAGGAAGTAAAATCGCAGGTCCTGTGTGAATACAATGTTTGGTACATAAAAAATCGCTGCTGGAGATTGGAACACCTTCAGTCAGGCAAAATTGTTGTTGAGTATACAATAAGCCTTTTAGTCTGCAGTGTATAGAGATGTACGAAAATTTCCGTTGTTCTTACATCTCACTCAGGTGAAACAAAGAATAATGAGAATGTAATTGACAAAACATCGATAAGCGTCTTAACAAAGCAGATTCCAGATCCTTGTTGTATACGACGCAAGGAAATGATATCTAAACAGGACGTGCAATACCGCAAATGTTCACGGAAGTTTCACGTTATTTGGTCTCCTACTCCTCAGCAATTCAGAAGGTACGAATGCGATGTGCAGCTTATGCATATCTAGTGAAACTATTAATAGGAAACAAAATAAACCAAGAATAGTAATGGAACTTGCGGCTAAGAAAATACGTACCCATTCGAGTATTAAGTTTGCTAAACTACAAAGAGGCAATTCGGTGCTACTAAGCATTGCAAAAGTAGATATAGGCCCATCTGATCCTCCAAATATGAGTTGAACCAAGAAAAACAGTGCAACAGTGGTAGATGTGTGTGTAAAAGAAGGAAAATCTTATGCAACAACCATTGCCACTGATCATTACCTTGCGTTGACAAGTACGGAAGGTTTTCCAGTTTTTTGCATTTTTCGTTTGTATACTGTCAATGGTTATTTGTTTCTGTTGAAGTAAAATGATTGTATATATCACTGTATGAAAATATACTTTTTAAATAATTATATATGCAATAATATATATAATTATATATGAAAATTTTCAGTAGTAGTCCAAAACGATTTTGCATTTCACGTAACGTCCAGCAACATTAGACATCTAGTGGAATATTGTACAATTACATAAAGTGTCAGCGTTTCATGAAATGTCTAGTCAGTTCGTGAAATGTCCAATTACGCTAGTAGGCTGCGACATATACATGAACAAAATATCTCATATAGATATACATAACACCAATAAAGAAGAAAAAACGCACTGCAAGAATTTTTGCGGCAAACAAGGAATGACAATTGGCTAGTGAAACTAACTTCAATACTTTGATTATTTATGCTTTAGTTGGTCATTGTGAAATAAGAATGTCATTCCAGCAAGGCGAAAACTATTTTGTCGCTCCGGGTGACGGTCAACGCTGATATTTTGCTGAAATGAAGGATAACTAGTGCACTACATTTCTGTTTTGTGTGCATTAACTGTTTTCCCCTACCTTTTATTATAGTATGTTAGTTTTAGGTTTTACTTTTGTAACAAACAATTGTTGCTATCACTTAAAAATAAAAGATATATTACGATTTATTATGAAAATTTACAGTACTTTAATTGAATCCAACAAAAACATTATTCCTAGTTAGCCACAATTAATACGCCACAGATTTTTTATACAGGATGTCCCAGCGAGACCGTTCATTAGAAGTTTACGGGGTTCTCACGAAAATATTAATTTGAAAATTTAGAACTATATATAGTTGGTTGTGCTCTCTCCAATTAAAATATTTTTAGATTCCTAGCGTTTCCGATTACACCGGAAGTCGCCACCTACATTGCTATTTTTAATGGAACACGCTATATATTTTTACATATTTGGATTTGCCAATTATTAAGCTTTACAAATATCTTTAATTTTTGCAATTTGATTTGGGCGTTTTGTAGTTATTCGATTTTTTCTAAAAAAAATTGCTATAGTAGACGTTTATTCAAAAAATCGGAGAGCACTTGATATTTCGAAAATCAATTTAGGATTCATAACATGCAGAAAAAACATGTTGGAGTATGTTTCGGAACTGAGAACGGCTGTCTAACCTATATGGTTACTTTACTATGGCATGTTAACTTTGACAAATTTTGAAGAACCATAACTTAATTTTTTCAAATGGTACCCCCCATATTTTATTAGTTAGCCATATTCAGCGTCTAATTTTACACCTTTTATATCCAACATGTCCTATATCTGAAATTGATAGTTTAGGAGATAATTAGCTTCTTTTAAAAAATGCACACGTTACACATAACTCATCGATACTTATTTAGTGTGCCATGAAAAATAAGCGTTCTCAAAGACTTATTGTCAAAGTCTAATGTCAAAGTTACACTTCGTCGTTACTTACCTTTAAAATGGATAACGATAACGAAAACAATATTTATACAAATCAAGAAAAACTTAATTTATTTTTTATATCGGGAAAGTGCGACAACGTTCTTAGTAGAACCTCAGATGACAAAGGTAAATTTAGAAGAATAGAAGGAAATGTTGTGCGTTTTGGTCAAATTGCTTACCCGTTAAACCGACAAAAAGTGTAGTTGATGATGAGGATGAAGAATTGAATACCTTAACTTATTTCCAGGCCAATTCCAGCGCCTCAATTCGAGCTGCCGAAGATCTGCAAATCAGTAAGTCTTCAGTACATAGAATTTTGAAAAACATCACTTCCACGACTACAAGCTAACTCATTAGTGCAAGACCTTCATCCTCAAGACCCCAACGACAGAGTTAACTTGTGTGAATTTTTTGATTTGTGTAAACATTGTTTTCGTTATTGTTCTATATTTCAACTCTATAGCAATAATGTAAAGCCACTTAACGGATAATTATTAATTTACTACCATTAACCGACGAAGCGTAAGTTTGACGTTAGATTTGAGCAATAAATTTTTGAGAACGCTAATTTTCCATGGCACACAAGATAAGCATCGATGAGTTGTGTGTGCATTCTTCAAAAACTCTAATTATTTCCTAAACTATGATATTCGAAAAATCGAGTGTTCTTTGGATTTTTTGAATAAATGTCTGCTACAGCAATTTTTTTTGAGAAAACATCGAATAACTACAAAACGCCCATATCCAGTTGCAAAAATTAAAAATATTTGTAAAGCTTAATAATAGGCAAATCCAAATATGTATATAGGGTGTTCCATTAAAAATAGCAATGTAGATGGCGACTTCAGGTGTAACCGGAAACGATAGGAATCTAAAAATATTTTAATTGGAGAGAGCACAACCAACTATATATAGTTCTAAATTTTCAAATTAATATTTTCGTGAGAACCCCGTAAACTTCTAATGAACGGTCTCGCTGGGACACCCTGTATATGAAAAGACGGTCCTTAATTGTATATAGTAAGGTCATTGCCAGATCGCATGCTGTCCTGGCTGTATTTTTTACGAATACTTACACAAAGTAGACTTATTATTCTCTTCATTATAATCAATTTATTTTATGCGTACATCTCTTTATACAATTGTGCGTGCACCTCAACTTCCTAATGCGTCACAATACAAGGTTAACTCAAACAAATAACAATGGTGTTTATTTGGCGACGCAGCGTACATAATAATGTGCGTGATGCCTTATTTAATCTGATAGCGCCTTCGTCCGTTGTTTCACAGCGCAAGAGAGAGACGTATTGCAATAATTAATTACCGTTTTGCGGTTTGGGAACCGATCGATGCGTATAGTGATGAACGATGAAACGACATTATCAGATTTCACAATTCAACGCATACACACACCGATTTTTTTCGGTTATGGAAATTTTACGGAAATGGGTAACCGCGTCGAAGGTTAATTGATGATTGTTATACAGTAACACTATTACTAACACATTAAATAAAAATGTATAGATTGCATAGTAATGTATCCTGGTTGCTAAAGAGAGTTAGCGATTTCGAAATAGAGACTGTACGAAACAGTAATAATTTATAAAAAAAAGTAGATGAATTAGATTTTTGCGACTTTACTCCGGCTATATGTATACCTATATACTGGGTGAGTTTCTCTTCTTGAGACAACGGAATATCTCTAAAGCACTGCATCACCTCAAAAAAGATCTTAACAAGATTTGTTATAATGTAAAGGGCTCACTGAATTGTGCCGAACTCGTTCCCCCACCTCGCATCCCTCCCACCCCCCGAGTAGGAAGCGGGGACAATTTTAAAATCTTGAACGGGAACCCCGATTCTGTATTACAGATTCGGATTCCACGCCATCATATGTAGTTTTTCTTTGAAGCTATTTTTTCGATTCGTAACAGATTGAGCTGTAGTCCCAAAAATCATGGTTGTAAACGTATAGAAAAAATACTCAAAAGAGAGGAAACATGATTTTGTTTGTTATTATTTTAACATTAACATAACATTTTAAAAAGCCATTGAACAACGAAGAACGTTGCTTTATCATACTCATTTCAGAAAATGCGTTCGAAAATATGCCCTTTCAGTTCGATACATTTGTTTATTCGTAATTGGAATGATTGCACACAACTTAGGAGTGTTTCCGGCATAATCCTTGAACAAGCGTCCGTGATTCGCTCAATCATGTTAAGTAAGATCTGGCGATCTTGCAGGCTAAGACACTGAACCACCACTTCCGATCCACCGACGACTGTAGGGTCGATCTAATACTGCGCTGGACAATCGTGATTTCGGAACCACATTGTTTGTCGTACGTCCAGTGGAAGACCTTCAAGTAACACTGGAAGTTCGTTCCGGCAAATGTTTTGATATTTTTCACCATTTAAGTTTCCATGGGGAAACTACGGACCAATAAGCTTATTGCCAATTATTCCATACCAAACATTTACGTTCGAAGGATGTTGATGTTCAACTTGGCGGATGATTTTCGATACTCCAGTAATTCATGTTGTGCCAATTTACCATGCCGACAGTTGTGAATGTCGCCTCGTCAGAAAATAATAGTCGAGCAAAAAAAATGGGATTACCTTGTATCCGTCGAAGCACCTATAAATCTCACTCGATTTTGAAAATCATAGCCATAAAGTTCTTGATGCATGGAAACTCTAAATAGATGATATTTCGTACGCTTAAATATTTGGCAGATAATGAACTGAGAAATTTCAAATCGGCGAACTATTTCTAGAGCACTAATGTCGGATTATAAAGTAGCTACTGCAGCAAATACCGCCATTTGATTTGTGGCTCCAGTAATTGCTCTTTTTTTGGATTCCAGCGCAATCTGTTACGAATGCAAAAAAAGTTTCGAACAAAAACTACATACTTGATGACGTAGAATACGAATCTACAATGTAAAATGGAGATTCCTATTTAAGATGTCAGAATTGCCTTCCCCCTCTCCCCACTCCCTCTCTGTAAGATAATTTTTTGATTTGATGCAGTGTTTTAGAGATATTCCGTTGTCTCAAGATAAAAAGCTCACTCAGTATGTATAAATTATATACATATACAGGGTGTCTACTGAATATACATAATTTTAAGGAGAAACAGGGTAAACTCTTTACTGCACCCCTATTATGTAAATATATATGTACCTACATTGTGAATGGTTTCGTCAAACAGAAACTCGTCTTCCACATCTTCGATCTGTGATCCTGGTTACCGATCAGTACTGCCTCACAAAAAATGGTGTGCTGTTCTATATTATTTCTATATTATTCTCACTCTCTATATTATTTCACACAGGGCTGATAAAACCACAAGATATCCATCAGAGTTCATCCCAACATAGGGAGATCATTTATTTGGGCACATGTACTTCCCGAAAAATTAAATGCGGTAGATCATTTAAATTGTCTGCAAAATATATTACTTGGATGACATACTACTACATGTACGACGGCAAATATAGTTCACGAGGATGGGGCACCTTCACATGTTGCCCGACTTGGATGGAAGTCCCGATTTGAATCTGTTGGACTTTTTCCTGTGAGGATACACGAAAAACTTTATTTATGATCGTCGACGGAAAATTTTAGACGTCGAGGTTCTCCGAGACTGTGTTGTCACAGCGGCCCGGCTTTTGAGAAGTTTTACCGTCGCACAGAAGTGTAGCTCGTGGTAGTAATTGCGGACATTAATACTCTAAGTTTTTGTCCTGTTTCTCAGCAAAAACAGTACTCTTCAAGCAGCAAATGCCTGATTTAAATTTTTTCATACAAGCCGGGCAACATGTGGAAGTGCCACATCGTGCACGAACTACATTTGCCGTCGTACACGTAGTGCTATGTTATCCAAGTAATCAGGGAACGTATTTTGCAGATAATATAAATGATCTACCGCATTTAATTTTTCGGGAAGTACATGTGGCCCAAATAAATGATCGCCCAATATTCCGACCCATACATTTATTGAGGTCCTATTTTGGGGTGAACTCTAATGGATTTCCGATTTCGCCACAAATGTAGTAGACTTTGTAGCATCGTATACATTTTATTGCTTTGACATAATGTGTTACACATTATAGCTATTAACATTAATACTGCAGCAGCAAGAAAGTTTCATAAACTTTGTTTGTGTAGTGGTTTGATTGACTTTCTTAATTTCGCCTGTGTTGGTTTTTTGGAGACTGTCAAAATTGGTTCATTTGGTTTACTTTCCAATCTCGAAGTAGCAACTGTTAAAAGATCTTCTGCTTCTGGTATTTCTATTACATGCTTGCAAATCTTTACCTTTCTAGTCTGGAAGAGTTCTTACGAGATTCTGCTTTCCTATAGAAAACTGTTACTATATCCTGTAGATGCCAAACTTTCAAAGTGTTCTTGAAAGCTAAGGAAGTCACCAAACCCACACAACAAGAGGCCAGACAACGGTGTCGCAACAAAAGGACGCCGAAAAAAGGACGCGGAAAAAAGGACGCGGAAAAAAGGACGCGGAAAAAAGGACGCGGAAAAAAAGACGTGGAGAAAAAAGGACGCGGGAAAAAAGGACGCAGGACAAAAGGACGCAGAACAAAAGAAAACCCTACTACTATTTTGAAGTCCTGCACTCAAAGAAAAATGTATGCGTTTGCAAATGTTATAAGTAAATTCCTCAAATATAATACTGTAATTATACTGTAATTATACACTTGTTTTTCAACAATTGAAGGTGTTAAATCCGGGTTTGCGGCCTCTAACAATAATGATGGACTTTGAAAGAGCCGCAATGAACGCTGCACAATCGGAGTTCCCAAATATGAGAATTCGCGGATGTTTTTTTTCATTTCTCGCAGTGTAGGTGGCGCCATATTCAAAGTGCAGGATTACAACGCAGATATATTGAGAATTCTGACTTCGCTCTTCGCTTAAGACAATTGACAGCTCTTGCATTTGTTCCAGAGAACCATGTAAGCGAAGTGTACGAGGAGTTGCTCGATACCGCATTTTATACACAAAATGAAGAATTATTCGTGCCACTGATAAATTATTTTGAAGACACTTGGATAGGGAGATTAGATAGAAGAAGATAGCAAAGACAACCCCTTTTTCCTGCAAATGTATGGAATTGTTATGATCTGGCAGACCAAGATATACCTCGAACTAATAATGCTGTCGAAGGATGGCACAACAGCTTTTCTTCTCTTCTCAACGCTGCACATCCCAATATTTGGAAATTTATCGATTCTCTTAAAAAAGAATATAACTTAAATGTGTTGAAAATAGAGCAGTACATCGCGGGAAATGTACCTCCACGTAAAAAAAATATCAAGATACAGCAAATAGGATAACAGCTATTGTTGTCGATTTTCCTACCAGGCCAAATTTAGAATATTTGAGAGGCATTGCTCACAATTTTCAGTTGCAAATTTAATATTTCTAGGACAAAATAATCACAAAGAAAACATGAAACAAAATACAAAACAAATTAAAAAAAAAATACAAAAAAAATTAAATCACAAAAAAAGACTTAAACACGCCAGCTTTACGCTGCCAGTCCTAAGCCTGGATAAAGTGTGAAGGAAAGTTTCAATAAATAATAACGTTTTCCCGCTTCCTTTTTTCCCGCGCCCTTTTGTCCCGCGTCCTTTTTTTCGCGTCCTTTTGTCCCGCGTCCGTTTTTCCGCGTCCTTTTGTCGTACATTCCAGACAACATTAGCAGCTACAAATTAGAAAATTGCGATAGGCCAACAGAATTGCCGTTGTTTTTCTTATGTGTTTTCTGAAGAGCATTATACTAAAATCATTTCACAAATTTTCATCATATACCTGTATGTATGTATACTGTATTCATAAAGTATTGAGACAATGATACATCACGCGCCATAGGCGTACTGTTAAGAGAGGAGGAAAATAGGAAATAATAATATTATATGTATGTATATACATTTGGGTTTATCGTGTCGGTTAATGTAATGTCGTGGTAATATTAAAAATAGATTATGTGTATAACTAATAATGAAATATGATCAAAACATGTAAGAACTTTCATTGTTAGGTGAATAAACAAAGTGAATAACAATTAATTCTAATGGATTTTAAATGAAACATGTCATTGCAAGCATGACTGTTTTCAATTGATATCTGTTGCAAGCGCCAAGAAGAAATACCATGTCTATGAGTTCCTCCTTCGAGAAATTAATTTTTAGTTGAATTAGGTAAACAATAACAGGAACAAACACTTAAACACAGGATTATAGTATTACGTAATAACTAATAATTAATAAATAAATCATTCAAATTGCAAAAACGGGCGATTATAAAATTATAACAAATATTGGAACGTAAGAATACGCAAGAGAAACTACAAAAACGGCTTATGTGGAAACACAGATTTGATGTTTCTTTAGAGTCTTACTTTTTGTTTGAAAATCATGGCTATCTAACCACGTTGGAGTAATCCACATATTGAATATTGTTAAAATATTTTCCATAAAAATGGTAAAAATCTCCGAAAATACTGGAAATTAGTTGTACATATTCGGTACCATTTTAAAGGTAATTTCAGAAGGAATTTGCTGGAAATATCTAAAAATATAGTTTGCATTTAAAAAAATCGAAAAAAATAGGGTTGAATTTCGGCAAATGTGCCGCCACATATTTAACATCCTGTATAATTTTTACGGTACACCACTTTGAAACAGCATACAGTGTTAGCCCCCCAAATTGATAACAAAAGAATAACGCTCGACACTACATCCGCTTACAATATAAACATTTTAAATCTCAAAAGCTGCAAATGTAAAAATTTTTACAAAATTTATAATATTGACAAAACTAATGACCGGAAGCCTACATAACCATATATCATTGCAAAGGTATTTTAGGTGGCTATCAAAATAATTACTAAAAGATATAGCAAACTATTTAATATAAAAAAGTAGAAGCTGGCTGTGCAAATTTGTAACACCCTGTATATTTGTAAATAATTTTAAAAAATGCGTAGTATAAAACTTTATACGTACAGGAAATCTCACTTTCCTATCTCTAGTAGTTTTCATGCTAAATTCCGCCGACACACTAATGGAGCACCCGGTATATATATATATTATTACGAATTATATAAAAATCTACACCATCATAAGTTATGTAATATGACATATGTATATAGCATTGCATTAATGCAAATTAAGAATGATTTTTATATATGTATGAAATAAACCCCTTGTTCTCCGCCGCTGACCTGGGCTTATCTCATCTTTATCGCACTTTTCCTAGTAATACAGGTAGTTTCTGTTTGCCTCCGCCAATCAGAGGCCAGCAATTCCTTCATTCCACATGTTTGTTCCGATCTTGCATTTATAAGTATTACTTGGTATTACCTAGTACATTATAAAGATATACAGAAATATAAATCGCGCGTCAAGACAGTTCGAATTATTCATCGGATTAAATTGTCTCAAAACTTTATGAACAAGGTATACATACATCTATTTAACAAGCCATTATTTAAGTTTCAAATTGGGTAATATATTTTTACTACATTTCTTCAATTTTAGTTTTACTACATACTTTTAATTCTTTTTTGGCCTACATGAATTTAATTTTACTGTTATCAATTTATTATTTACGACGTATAGCTAAAGCGATTTTTGTTACAAATTTCACGTGTATTTTAAATTTCCAATTTTCGTATTCTTTGGCAGGCCAGATTTGAACTGATTTTGTATGAGAGATTAAATCCTTCTGACACGTAATATTGGCGTAGTTCTATATAATGTGATGGCATCTGACAAATAATATATAATGCCATATCAATGTGGGAAGCAGATCGATTCCACAAAACGCAGCAAGATACACATTAGCTCATAAAATTCACCAATGTCCAATCGAACAGTATCTTTCTCTTTTTCGTTCGCTTATTTTGATGTGCTTTTCATCTTACTTGGGAGAGCCGCGGACTGCAACGGATTCACGATGTATCAGTCTACTTCTTTGCGTATAAATAATGTAATTGATTACATACTGGAGAGGGCGGCGCTGCAAGGGACTCGTTTTCGCTGAAAGCGAACTTTAGAGAGTAGATTTAAGACCCGCCAAGGTTGATGTATCGGAGGCGTCCTGATAACCAATTGATTTCATTGACTCACCACATTTCAACTCGACTTTCGTTACAACCTGTCAATTTCGAAAAACAGATTACATCTAGAATTGAATATAAGATAAATTGAAACTCATTTGTATGTTTCTGCTCCCGCTGAATACGAGTATATATTATTTAGGGAAACAAACTAAGAGTCCGAGATGTTACGACTTTCATCAATCATTACACTGATGATTTTCTTTTCTATTGGTCTCCTACGCATCTAGTTAATAATACGACACAATTACATAAATCCTGAATTTTGGTCTAGTAGCCTCAAATGGCGGTATTATAAATGTCACGATTAGATAAATACTGTATAACTTTTTCTTTTTGTTTATTAATAATTAATTATATTTCTACAAATTTCGCCATGTACACGAGTAAGACGGAGTTTTTCTGAAGCCTGGAGAGGATGTTTTACTTTTATGATAGTATTGTACTTGTTTGATTACTTCTATTGTATAAAGAGCTGTTTACTAATTCAACACAACAAAATAAGTAATAATTATTTTGACTGGACTTTACGACAAAACGCTCTGCAGTTTTAGTTAGCATATATGTACTGTAATAAAACATCTACAAATGTATATAAATATATACGTAGCAAATGTTTTATTTGCAATACGTTACAGTGTGCGTCTGGACTGGTTTGAATGCTTCTGTAAACGACTAAAATGAAAGTTGTGTCTTAGAGTTAGAACATATAAAGATACGTATGAATCATCATGATTTAACACCCCATTAGGCGCGTCTATTGGCGTTGGTCGACCTAAAGCTAATTTTTGATTATTTGTCAAGCTATAATAAAATAAACTTGCAGTGTTACAAATGTTTACTTATACGTAATTTCCTGAGATTATTTCAGAAAGTTTGTTTCACAAATACAATTCAATCTACCCACTCTTTCGTTATTTCGAAAGTATACAGAGAATTCAATGGAGTACCACTGGTATCTCTGTTTCTCGTTACTGAAATTTTTCAGGGGGATCAAAGAAAGACCTTTGACAACTTTGCACAGAAATGTATTTGTAGAAAACTGAACAAAAAAGTGTTAAATAAAAAATAGTGGGTATCTGAGTCTACATTAGCTTGTGGAGTTTTTTGGAAACTGGCAGAGTTCTTTGGTATGTACATAAACGTAGACACAAAAAGTTATGGCACTTCTCACACGCCCATTGCGTTTTACACTGTTTTTTTTTTTTTGTATTTTTATAGCAGGATCCACAATATTTACATTTGCTTCTAGGAATTGCAGCAGATACTGTTTGTTCTTCCTCGTCATTTACTACGAGAGATGCAGGTTGATATTTTTGTAAATATCAACCCTTTTGTATATATGTACTTGCAAATCTATTGGTAATTTTTTTAGCAACGATCTCCTCTGTAACTGTGAAGTTACTAAGCTTAGAGCAAGTTTTTTTAGGTAGTCCCGTCTGGAAATATATTTCCCTTACAACCGATACAGTCTCATTTACTCATCAATCACTGAGAGTACTACACACAGAAGATTAAAGAGAGCATTAAAGATATTAGTTTTATAATACTGATAGTTTAAACGCTAATTATTCAGTGGTACATACACTCATGGAAAATAGAAGGTGGACACTTTCAACATATTATTATACATTAACTGTTCTATTACATTTTTACGCAACTGTACACCACATAAAAATGTAGATATACATATCCTACACAAAACTAAAGATCTTACCAACGAATCATTTCAAAGCAGGCTATCATATGCAACAGAGTATGTTATTTGCACACTTAATAGAGCATACACATATGTCAATGCCAAAATGCAAATAACTTATTTAACCTCGTTTTAGCGGCAGTCGACACGATTACGTAAAACTTTATCAAGGAGCTCCGGCACGCAAAACGAAAGCATAAAGTTTAACAAGCCGTAAACTTCAATAAAACTTAAAGTAATTTTCCCATTTCATGAATTACCTAGTTAAGGGTATTTGTGGTGTTATTATCACTACCACCTTATAAACGTTTACATAGAGTACGTTTGAAATGAAACAAGGTAGTAAGTAACGGTGTGTAATTGAATACAGCACATTTCCTTTCATCCAAAAAGCGTATTGTAGAAGTAATATTGTTTATTCCTTACTCATATGTACTCTAAAGATGTGAGTTTGTGAAAACAGTATTTTTGGGTTAAAACTGCAATTGTATGTTATTTTAATTATACAATTATAAATTTATAATAAATACATTATAGAATTATTCTACTAAGTCAATTAAAACGCTTTTAATTCGATTAAAGACCAATTTATTCCATATATAAAAGGTCATAAAAGTACATACATTAAAAAGCAAGGGTGGTTCGATAATTTTTTTCCAGTATGAGCACATTTTAGAAACCTCTAAGTTACATACTTTACAAATTCAATCGGGATTATGTCAAGTACAGATAACGAAACATTGAGTCCATAGCATGCAAGGTTATATCGCATTTTATAAAGTAAAGTAATTCAATGTATATAATATAACGTGTGTACTGTTATCGGACGATCATGCTAATTTGGGAGCATTCTAGTATGTAGTTTATTTTGGCCATTTAATCTTTCTTTTTTGATTAATTTTCTATTTGAATATATCTTTAAATTTAGTACTTGATGTTTAGGTATATCATGCGTGCACGGATGAATTTTGATTGATTTACGTTTTCCCACATTTGACTAGGTCCGTAAACTTAAGCTATCCGGACGGGTTTTTAGAACGTGTTATATGATTACTCCTAAAGTCACTAGATAAAACAAAAAAAATCTTTCCATGCACATATTATTGTAAAAAACACACAATGTCCATAATATATCATGAAAATATGCTCCGTTGTCTAGACAATGACGAATTTTAGTGTCAAGGAATCGAAATCCAAAATTAAACAAGATCTCTATGGTGATTACAGTGATACATATATAAGTCGGCTGGCAGTAGAAGTAGTATCGGATAGGGAGTGTGAGAAAAAGTAAACAAATATAGAAGAAGATTTTGGAAATTGAAAAATGGTTGTAGTAAAAAATGTAAAGAAATACGAACAGGTATATAAAATGAGATATTGATACTAAAATAAAATAAACAGAACTCATGCGACCTAACGCACTATGCAGACAACGCAGCCCTTTGGGCTGATAAGCAGATGTCTGAAACACGGCTACATGTCCCCAGCCCCGCCACCCCCGCATTCCGAAAATTTGAGTATGCTATAATTTTGTGCTTATTTTGTGTCGTTTTGTGCCGCAAAAAGAAAATTTGTGGTTTCATATCACCCGAGATGTAGAATCTTCTTTTTGGCGGGGCCAGGGACATGCCAGCCCCGCCAGTCAGCATTTTGAAATTTTGAGTATGCTATAATTTTGTGCCGTTTTGTGCTGCTAAAAGAAAAAAATTATGCTTTCATGAAGCAGTTATAGCGATTTCAAAATCCGGACCTGCCATGTCACCAGCCCCACCACCTCGACATTTCGAAATATCGTGCACACTATCTTTTTGTGTTTATTTTGTGCCGTTTTGTACAGCAAAATTAATTTTGACATTAGCGAGATATAGCGATTTTATAGTAGATAGTAGTCCCAGTAATCTGGGACTGCCTATGTCTAGTTGTGAGATGCATAGAAATTGATATGCTATACCGTAAATCTTGGTTAAGTGCTGCTATATGGTTAAAGTATGTTTTCTATATTTAAAAAATATTTAAGTATGCTTTAACTAAAATTGTTATTGCGCGTATATAAAAGTCTTTAACTCTGAGCTTCCCTAATTTCCTCATTTCTTTCTGTGTTACAACAACATGATTGATGGGATTTATCTAGTTTTCACTAAATATTAATAATACTTTATTCCAACTGTTCTTTCTCATCTGCGGATTGAAACGTTGTATTGTATCCGACTAAATATCCTTTTACTTTCGCCTAAATTAGCACAATTATATTGAATTAGCAGTGATATGGAGTACGTCCAAATACCGTTCTGTTGGTTTTCTCTATTATTTCCTCAATAGGATACTTTGTGGGGTTGCTTGTTTTCTTTAACTAAGCTTAATAGTTCTGCTTTTACCATGTGCTCTTCGTATTCGATATTGTGGTTTCCCATCCACTGCAACATTTGGGCCTTGCTGTAGGACATTACATAATCTTTGACTGTGGTAAGATACATTCCGGGAACAATAACTGCGTTTACTTTTAAATTCAAAAGCATATGTTGCAGCCACATTGTTCTGCTTTCATATTTTCTACAAATCCTCAAAGTGAGCCTATACTGAAATAATTAACCTCCTTCCTTTGCCAGAAGGGTTTTTAAGGCCTGTTGAGAAACCTTCCACAAATTCAACCATAATTTGATATAGGTAGTTCCTTCTCTATGTAATAATTTCTTGTTGGTCAATGGCTCGTACGCATGCTGGAGTTCATATTCTTTTAAAATTTTATTTACACTACGTTCTGTAATACCTATAAAAAGCACCATTAAAAGTTAATCTTGTCTGCTTTTTAATAAGATGTATATACATGTGTAACTGCTGCCCTGCTGTCATTTTAACATTTTTTACTTTGAAACTACTAGGCCGCTCTTGACAGCTTTTTAATATATATTGAAAATTCGTGTTTTGGCTTCCATCGAAAAATGGTTTCAATTCTCTTCTTATAGGAGGTGAATTTTCCATATTCACAAATGGAAAGTACCACCCAAACGAAAAATACGCGATTTCTGTATATCAAATATAACCTTGAAAACAAAAGATTTTTAAACACATTTTAAAACTATTTTGTGAATTTACTTATGTGTTTATAAAATCGAGGTTTGAAAAACTCTTTATGAAAACTGATTCATAAAATATTAGGAATAAAATAATACTACAGATAATAAAATGAATTATTGAGAATAAATGACGAAAACGCGGGCGACAGAAGGTAAATAAATCACATTAATTTTGCTACTGTAAGCGGACTCGGCGATCAAACTCGTTATTGGCGGTATGACCATTTGATGAGGCAATGGACGTAGAGGGTTACTATTGCACCTAATCGCCGTTTCACGTATAAGACAGCGCGATTTAAAACTTGCTCTGAACTTTGCCTTTGATATCCTCACACTAAACTTTTTTATTCCTATATACTTGCTCTATATGCCGACAAAATTTTGGCCCCTTTAGTTTGTACTCTGGTGAATGATGACATCTAGCAACCATTGAAGCAAATATTGAAGCAATATTAGTAAAACCGATTCAAAGTAATTAACAGGACATTACTTACGATGAGACAATGCTGTAACACCGTAGTATACCGTTGGTCATAGAGAAAGAACGATTAACTGTAGTCTTGACAAGCAATACTGCTTAGAAAGCTGCTACATATACCATAAAAATTAACCTGCTGCATTTATCTGTTGTGAGAATGTTGTATGCCAGCGTATTCGAAAAATCTGTTTTTATTGCAGCACATGGAGCTAACATTTCCACGATATTGCATAGTTTTATGCCTTGTAGTCATTAAGTTGCATCTTAATAACGATTTACTCAGAAACACTACAAGCATTGTCTATTTCTTGGGCTGCCGCATAGGGATCACTTAAACGAATTATGTTTCTAATTAATGGTTTTCATTACTCTTTCTCAAGCAAACTTTCATCACTTTTTAATGTATAATACGGTTAATTAAAATTGAGCACAGTCAATACGGGAAAACTATCAATCATCACTCATCTAGAATTCACGAACAAACGATGCTACGGCGAGGCATATACATATGTACAATCGTTCGAAAATATTTTTATTGTCTAATTAGCGGTCGTTATTAGTGGAATTCACGGTTCAATACAAAGAATGTTCGTTGGTATAATATGAATGCGTACACTTAAACAATACAGGTTTATTCCAACAATAATGGTGCATATAATGTGCAATCTGTAAACACCAGCGGGATACGTGCTTGTAATTGAAATAGTGTCTATCAAATCAATAGACCTCAATAATGATGTAATTTACTGCGAATTTGATTAATAGAATAACACATAGATAGTAGTAGTTCGGTTAAGCATTTAAAAGATGCTCCAGAAATGCATCCGTACAAAAAATAACTTCAAGTGTACATTAGTAAATGATACAGATCCACAAATATGGAAGTAAAAACTTCTAATACCTATTTAGTAGTATATTGCTCTATACTCGTTATGAAAAGTACAAAGGTACCCCTGCATGTTTTGCAAAACTTCACTTTATACTTCGTATAATTAATCTGCAGGATTTTTCTGCAGGAAGCACCGTAGATATGGAGGATGTTTAACATTTATCAGAAAACGGTTTTTGTTCACGGAAAGAAATTATCTGAAATCACTATCATCAGTGATTGCAGCTATGTGTGTTGACCCAAAAGAATCTGCAGACCACCCTCAAGTGATGTATTCTTTCTACATTTTAACGACTTGCTAACAGTGCTGGAGGGTGAGCTATCTATGAAAGCTGTGGTTATCGCTGGAAACTTCAACATCAATTTTATGGCGAATAATACTACTATCACCCGTTTCTGCCATTTACTGAACGTATATAATTTGCATGTGCTATTTACTGAGCCTTCTAGGATTGCAGAACATTCAAAAACATGTATAGGCAATATAGTAGCAAATACGTCTATAGCAGAATGCAGCGGATACCGGGAGCTTACACATCTCTGATCATTGCGTTAGTACAAAACTACCGACCAATATCCATCCTGTCGAGTATGTCAAAGATATTAGAACACATCGTCTGCGAGGCGATTTTTAAAACATACCGCAATGTGATTGACATTAACCAGCATAGATTTTACTCAGGACGTAGCACGCAAACCAACCTATTAACATACACAAACATCATCAATGATTCGCTGGAATCGGGAAAACAGGTGGACTCGATATATCTTGACTTCTCAAAGGCATTCGACCGAGTAGATCACGAACTGCTACTTCACAAGCTCTCACTATATGGAATCAACGGAACACTACTGTCATGGATATCATCGTATCTGCGGGATCGAGTACAGGTGGTTGCAATTTCACACGTAAAATCTAGACCAATCCACGTCACCTCAGGAGTACCACAAGGTAGCCATCTAGCTCCCATCTTATTCGCACTCTTCATAAATGATCTTTATTCACCCTTTGAATATTGTAATTATTTATCCTATGCAGACGACCTGAAAATATTTAAGAGTGTAACGAGTGCATCTGATTCCATATTATTACAAAGAGACCTCGACCATTTACTTGAGTGGTGCAATAATAATAACATGCAATTAAATAACTCTAAATGCCGTACAATAACTTTCTCCAGAAGTTTATCTCCGCTAGTCTTTGTCTACCGACTGGATAATAACACATTGCAACGAGTCACACAAATAACTGACTTAGACGTAGTTTTCGATAATTTACTAACCTTCACTCCCCACATCGATGCAATTACAAACCGATCCTTACGTCTATGTGGCTTTATCAAAAGGACATGCGCAGACTTCACTAATATCATGGCAATTGTTACACTATTCAATTCGTTAGTAAGATCTATCCTGGAGTACTGCTGCATAGTTTGGTCACCATATGTGGGGTGGTTCCTAGATTATTATGTAATGTATTATTATTATAAT
>SMLS01056512.1:0-47077 GCA_004785975.1 Popillia japonica
CCCACGGAGATCAAGGATGGCATTTTAATATTCCATTGAGAAACGTACGTGGAGAAAGAGGTCGTCAACGCGTTACGTTATGCCAATATTATAGTTACCGTTTAGCTATTAGGGATAACCCAGACGAAGGCTATTTCGATATATTTAGAAATGGCGGACGATTAATTCAAAAATTTATAGTAGCAGCGTTTATAAAAATCGAAGCAAATCGTATTAATTATCTTCGTTATAATCAAGATAGATTACGAGCAGCTGAATATTACGGTTTAGCAGATTATGTACATAATCGTGCAGAACGTGAAAACGTTCCTATCGGTAGGATGGTAATACTTCCGTCATCATATCTTATGTCACCTCGACATCAAATGCAGAAATTTCAGGACTCAATGGCTGTTGTATCCTCCGTAGGTTACCCTAGCCTATTTATAACTTTTACATGTAATCCAAAATGGCAGGAAATAACCGATAATATACCCAGAGGAGATGAAGTAAATAACCACCCGCTATTAATTTGTAGAATATTTAAATTGAAACTAAATCAACTTCTAAACGACCTCACAAAACAATTTGTAATGGGTATTTGCATAGCTTTTGTCTACGTGATTGAATTTCAAAAACGCGGTTTACCTCATGCTCATATACTGATTACATTGAGAAATGAAGACAAATTTAGAGATACGAATCGTGTAGATCAATTGATCAGTGCTGAAATACCCGATCCAGACGCAGAACGTGTATTGTACGATTTGGTAGGGCAGCATATGATTCATGGCCCATGCGGAGCACATAATCCTGCCAGCGTATGCATGGAAAACGATAGATGTTCGAAAGGCTTCCCGAAATTCTGGTACAACAATACCACAATTCGAGAAGGTAGAATAAATTATCGGCGCAGACAAAATGACAGAACAATACAGGTTCGTCGTGGAAACGCACGATACGAGGTCGACAATTCATTTGTCGTTCCGTACAATCCATACCTGTTCTTAAAATACCGAACACATATTAATGTAGAAGCGTGTTTCAACATTGCAACAGTAAAATATCTTTATAAATATTTCTTCAAGAATTCAGATCAGATTACCATAGAGGTGATTCAAAGACCATTACACGAATTAAACGCAAATGATAACGAACAAGAATTGAGATATGATGAAATAAGGTCATATTTAAATGGACGTTACCTAACACCACCTGAGAGTAGCTGGCACATAATGCAATTCGAGTTCCACGGTAGTTCACATCACGTTGAACGTCTCCAAATCCAGATAGTTGTAAACAACAACGCACGTTCCCAACTATTGTCCTGGTTCAACGTGAACAACACAGATGAATTTGCTCGCCAATGGTTATACACCGAATTTCCACTTCACTACGTATGGAGAAATGGTGAATGGCGTAGAAGGCAAAGAATACTTAAACCGATTGTACCCAGATTAGTCAACGTATCATTACGTAACGGTGAACTGTATTACCTAAGAACGTTGTTGTTACATGTCCGAGGAGCGACGTCCTTCGTCGAACTTAGAACATTCAACAACATAATTTACGATACATTCCGAGAAGCCTGCCAAGCACGCAATCTTCTCGCCGAAGATAGAGAATGGATACGCAGTTTAACCGAAGCATCTGCAAGGGATATGCCTAAACAGTTGCGACAAATGTTTGCTTTCATTTTAGTGTTCGGCATTGTTAACGACGCGCCCGCTTTATGGAGACAATTTCGGAATCACTTGATGGACGATTTCGTTCGACGTCATCACATGAATGAAAATGATGCTGAAATTGCTGCATTACAGCGAATACAATTCATTTTACGAGTGAATGGTCGCAGATTATCAGACTTCGGTATAGATGATCCTCCCGAAGAAATAAATATGATGGATGATCGTATCGATATCGACGAAGAACGTCGAGAAGCCAATATCATGGTTGATCAATTGAACGAAGGTCAACGAAATATTTTCGATATGATCATCGAAGCTATCAACAATGAAAACGAACAACAAAGATTGTTCTATGTTTCTGGTTCTGGTGGAGTTGGGAAATCTTTCCTTTATAACTCCATTATTACGCATCTAAATGCATCGGAAATTAAAGTTATATCGATAGCCGCGGCATTACTAAAACAAGGCAGAACTGTACATTCACGATTTCAGTTACCAGTGCCAGTTTTCGAGAATTCTACTTCGCGTATACCTCGAGAATCTGAAGACGCTGTATACATTAGAGAAGCAAAATTTTTGATTTGGGATGAAGTTAGCATGACTTACCTTTGAATTAGTCGATAGAACGTTACGTTTTCTTTGCAATAACGACCGTCCTTTCGGAGGTAAAGTCATTGTAATTGGTGGTGATTTCAAACAATGTTTACCCATTATTCAAAACGGAAATCGTGCCACTGTTGTACAAGCATGCATCAAAAGCAGTCACTTATGGCAATTATTCCACCATTACCGTTTGCAAATGAACATGCGTGTACGACCAGACGAACAAGATTTCATCAGATGGCTAGAGCAACTAGGGAATAACACCTTACCAACGTTGCACGATCATCTTCGTTCCAATTTAATACAAATTCCTCCGGAATGTATTAGGCAACATTAGATGATTTAATAGAGAACATTTTCGGTGATATGCGCGCAGGAGATGTTCTTAACAAAGCTATTTTAACACCACTCAATGAAGATTGTCATTTGATTAACGGACGCATCCTAAATCGAATAAATAGTCCAGAAATGAATTATTTAGGAATTGACGATATAATCAGCGACGATCTAGAGGAAAGGAATTTATATCCAATCGAATTCCTAAATTCTCTAACACCGAGTGGGTTCCCTCAACACGCTTTAAAACTCAAAGAGGGATGCATAATTATGCTGCTACGCAATCTCAACGTGAGAGCAAATTTATGCAACGGAACAAGATTACTGGTACATCATTTAGGCGAACTATATATTGACGCCGAAATAATTCAATTTAATGGTCAACTGTCCAACAAACGAGTATTTATTCCACGTATCGATTTTACAACGAACCAAACATCGAATTTACCGTTTGTAATGACGAGACGTCAGTTTCCAGTAAGACTTTCATATTGCCTAACAATCAATAAGAGTCAAGGACAGTCCTACGATTCCGTTGGTATCTACTTACCGAACGTAGTTTTTGACCACGGACAATTATATGTAGCTTTTTCACGAGCGCGTTCAAAGCGACAATTATTTGTATATATTTCTAATACACACCAACAAGGAACAATGTTGGGAGACGATCGCGTATATACAAAAAATATCGTATACGAAGAAGTTTTGTAAAAACACAAATGCTACTATCTTCAATTCACGAAAAACTAATAAATGTGAGTAAATTTCAATAATGTTTTACAAATAAAATATAGTAAAACATAAGAGATAATTGTACATATGCTTTACTGCATGTAAAAAGTACAAACCTTTCATTATCAGATGACATTCTCTGATACCACATAAATTCCATAATTAATTCATTTATTTTTTGACAATAATTAATAATCTTTTTTGTATTGTTGCTTAGTCATCATTTAAATCGAATCATAATATTTATTTTTTGCTACTGTTAGATTCCAACCAATATTAATATAGTGTTACAAAAGACAAATTGTACAAACGTATGCAATAAAAATACTGACAATCACAACTATAAATGTGATGTATGCTTACAAGTACATACAAAGATCTTATTACACACAAAAATATATTTGGTTAAATCGTTTCTATACAATAATTGCTTAAAAAAATATATCGATTAAAGCTTTTAATTAAAGACGAAAAGCAACAAGGAAAAATATATATTTTCGGCTATTGCGTAATAATAAATTATATATTTTCAAATCGAATAATAATATTTACTTTTTGCTACTGTTGGATTCCAGCCAATACTAATATAATGTTAAAAGAGACAATTTGTACAAGCGCATGCCAAAAAAATTTGGTAATCACTTACAAATGTGATGTATGCCGGCAAGTACAGTCTTGATACACATATAAAAATGTATTTGGCTAAGTTGTTTCCGAACAGTATAGCTTAAGAAATATTACTTCGATAAAAGCTTTTAATTAAAATGCAATATGAAATATATATTATATCACATGGGTAGAATATGGCTACTGGCGATAAGTCCCATGTATAAATAAAAAAACTTAATGCTCCTAAAAGCAGTACCTCTTGGGTGGAGTGGAAAACTGCTTAACAAACTTATTTATGTTTCAGATCAAATAAGAACATCACAGAGACCAAATGAGAAATAAATATAATTCTACTGGAAAAAATACAAATCCATCAATTTTGATTTACTGCGCACTTACTGATATATAATACAAATGTGAACAAAAGACATATTTAAAAAAAAAAATAAAAACTATAACTTGTATTTCTATTCTATACTATACTACATCATATAAATTTATACAAAATAATATCTTTCCAATGTACCTAAAAAATACATTTTTCTTATATATTTATTGTTTTTTCTCTTTTGAACCTAATAACAAATTAATTATACTATACAAAATAATATACATTTTTTTTTCTAAAATATATATATATATGTATGTATATATCATTACAAACTATACAAGCACATATTACAGGTAGGCACAATTTTCCAAACTTACAGTTGCAATATTAATTTGAACAATAAAATAAATATAACTATATAAAAATACAATACTTAAAAAAATCCATATATGTATATACATATAATAGATAGATACATTTATATATGTAACTACATATTACGACATAATTTTTTCGTTATCTTTAAAAGCTAAGTGTATGTACTATACAAAGCAATAAATAAAAGTTATAGTATTGTTGCACATAGTTGAAAAATATGTTGTATATGTTTAGTTGAGGAGGAATTAATTTAGTTCAAGATTGCAAATAGAAATTAAAACAATTTCAATAAAGGGTTCGTTATCTTCGAACGCCAAATGTACTAATGGGGACAATACTTAGCAGTGTAATCCACATTTGGAAACTATTATTAAGGTTTAGATCAATAGAATAGATGAATGGTCGGTTGGATCAAAAGAAAACTATTGTGGAGGTTTAGGTCTGACGTGCGCGCTGGTCTACTGATCGCGCTGGTCCACCGGTGGCTGGTGCGACCAAACTCGAAGAGTTTGGTGCACCAGCTAGTCGCATATAATTACTGAATAAAAGTTGACATAGGCAACCCCATTAACACAAAAAAATCTCTATCGGATCAATTTCTATCCAATTCAATAATATTTCCCCATGATTGACTTTACTTAATTTGTTAAATTATGACGCTAACAAATATGTAAAAGGAAAGAAAATATGAAACGGTTAAAAGTAAAAGTCTGTCCTGAATCCGTGTTCCAAGGAAGGTTATCTCGTTCGGTTAGCTCGCGTATAGCCTGCTACACGCTCATTCGGATCGGAGCGGGCAGTCTAAACTGGTAATCTTCAACCTTGTACCCCGGTGTCAGGATTTAATCCTCAGGATGGAACTTTTCTACACTATTAGCGTCAAGTGTACCTAACAGCTAGGTACTAGCACCCTTTAATGAAATAAAGGGTGATATAACGAGTTGATGAAACACGTGGCTGGTTTTCGTCGCAGTTAGGAACAGGTGCTCAAATCCGCAAAGCGGTACGAAATATTCTTCACTCCAAAATACCAAAACAAAATTTCGAGAAACGGCTACAGTCTCAAATCCCAAAAAGGCTTTACATATACCAAAAATATCTTAATTGTGACTGTAACTCACACCTGTTACCTGTTTGAAGTGTTCACATGTTCTCCCCGGAAAACGGCAAACCAACAGCCATACCGGCGCGAAGAACAACCGATTGCAGCACCCTATAATAACGGCACGGAAAACACAAGAGAACGAACGGCTGAATTCTTGTGAGATTAATAAAAGAAAAGGGTCTAAGTAAACGACACTAGCAAAATAGGCAATAAACAATTAAATTATAAAAAGGGAAATGCAGAATTAAGGATAGACGGAAACTTACATAAGTTGGCTACCTGGAAACATACGCATCGCCGAGTTGGCGACACTGACATATACCACAGTCGACTAGCTATCCGATCGAAATAAACAATAACCTCTACATTAATAGCCATCCGAGACACGATCAGAGCAATGAATACATTAAATTCACAGGTGAGTAAGGCGATATGATACACATTTTATGGAAGTTTTCAGCATAATAGTCGACAAATAGCACATAATCATCTGATGATTTCTGTTTTGTGATGGGCAGTTAACGTTCTACTGTGGAGTAGCTCCGTCCAGGTTTTACCGGCGCCGCGCTCTTAAGTTTGTTTTCGGAAACTAGAGCAGGGAACGCGTTCTCCGTTTGCTTCGGCGGAGCAGGCCGGTCGGCTTGCTGTGTCGAACGCACGGGCCTCAGGCTCAACAGTTTCTTGTAAACTGGGCAGCCGCGGTACGCTGCTGGGTGGGGATCACCGCAGTTTGCGCACTTTCGAACATTCTCCTTGACCTGGCAGACGCTCACCTTGTGATCGCCGCTGCTCCTAGAGCAGTGCTCCTTCGGAGTGCAGCACTCCGAAGAGTGTCCGAACTTCTGACAGCGACGACACTGTGGCGGGCCGTTTCGGCTCTTGAAGGGGAGTACCGTTACCCTCATGCCGCAGATCTCTTACTACCTTGTAGGCAGCTTCGATCACTGAGCCGGTACACCGAGCTCGCCTCTTTATTTCGCTTATTGAGGTTTTTTACGGCTTTCACCGTGACCCTCTGATCAGCGAGGTCACGCACGACACTGTTCGTGTCCATCTTCGGAGGCAAGTAGTTCACGATCACCTTTACAGGGCGGCTGCTCTGAACGGTAAAAGTGTGGAACTGCACTCCAGATTCGACAAGGTGGCGACTCACCTTCTCAAAATCAGGCACACTTGCGGCCTTGAAGAACAAGTGATCCACCTTGAACTGGAAGGTGGATTTGTCCGAGCACGGGCTACGGATATTTGCGTATCGTAGATGTAGATTTTCGGAGAACTGCGCGACGTTCCGGCTTTCGATGTATTGGCTCCAGCCCACCCTTGCCAATACCCCATTCTTCTGCTATAGTGGTTCCAATGTCTCGAAGTATCCGCTTATAGGAGGTGGAGATTTTCCAGACGCAGAAAATGTACATAAAACGGTGATACATTCTTTTTCATAGAAATTGCGATAATTTTTGGGAACTAAGTTTGCCACTTTTCGGGCAGGTGTTAAGTCCAGTTTCGTCGGTATTAAATATTCTGCCGGGGTTACTCAAAATGTCCACACAATTTTCTCTTACCAAATGGTCACTTAACTCTCCAAACTAACTTCGAATGGCTTCTTCCGTGACTGCTGCTTTAGTCGTTTGGTTATATTTGGATGCCTTTGTAAATACAGGTGTAACCAGTTCCGACCGTGTCTGTTGTTTTGGAACGGATTTTGCCGTTCTATTGAATTTAACAAGCCTTGAAGAGAAGTCTTGCACTTCATCCGAATGCATCGAGAAGCCTAGTTTTGCCTTGGACACTATGCACCTCTCTAACTCCCTTTCTTCGGCTGCAGTCAAGATACTGCTGGGGCCCATCTTACGAACCAAGGGAACCTTGCCTTTCATTTTGTTGACGATTGTACTTTTTGGAATTCCATATCTTTTACTTGCTGAAGATATTGTTAAATTGCTTGTTCTGATATCCTCTAACGCGCCACTTAGCGCTTTCTCAGAATACCGAAACCTTTTATATTTCTTTGCTTTGTTTTCCATTTCGTTTCTGCGATAAAAGATATTAAAAGAAATAATTAAAGGACGAGACTCGATCAAACATTCCTATTAAATTTGTTAGTTCATATCCTCCCATTAACATCGGTTCGAAAAAATGTTGCGAATTTTTTCCCAACGTTTCTGTGGATGTCAATTAGCCTCAATAATGTTTCTAAAAATATTTTGGAAATCTGGATTTCGTAAAAAATCATGTACATTTTAATGGACATTCGATGTTAATAGAGACAAAAAATAAAAAATAATGAGTTTATTCGCTATAATACTTATAACATATTAGTATTTAAGCCGAACAATGACAATTTATAGAAGCAGTAGTGTTCCGCAGTTATACAAAGTTATACTAGTTATCGCATGTTTCACAAAAAAGCTTGTTTTCTTATCGCATTTACTATACTTGCATCTCATAGAATTTTTTATTAGCATTAATTTAGGCAAATGTATCATACGTCGCTTTGTAGAATTTGGAGTTGGTAATGGTGTACAAGCATAACCTGGAGGATTATTTCTAGTAGTGAGTCGTAAGTTGAGTCCTGAATTTTCATCTTTATTACCTCCTTCAGCGAAGTAATAGCTGGCTACTTGGAGTTTAAAATCTAAAAATTGCAAAATATTCTCCGGTATATCACCGGAATTTTTCCTATCTTCACGATGTAAGATCCAAGAATTTGCTATTGCTAGGTCAATTACATGTAAAATTGTTTTAACGGTCCATTTTTGGTTCTGACAGACATCCTGTAGTTGCTGATAATCCTGTCAATGAGGTCAATCCCTCCCAGGCTGTCATTGCAATATTTTATTACGTTAGGCAGAGGCACTTGCACATACATATGTATTTCGATTCCTTTTTTGATCATGATTGATTGGATTATGGTCCTACCATTGTATAACGCTGATTTTTCCATCGATGCGAACAGTTTGTTCAGAAAAACCTCTTGGGAACTTTCTTAGAATTTTCTCTTGCGTTAAGTGCACTGCTGCAGGTACCCTAGACTTCAGAATTGTTCCATAGTAAATACTCCAACAATGGAATTGTTGTAAAAAAACGATCGACAAATGAGTGCCGGGATGTAGTGATTGTATCAGTCTTATCCGAGAAGGTGGTCCTACTCCCAAATCTGCAAAGCAAACTTCTAATAATGTGCCCTTGCCTTGGTAGATTTCAAAATCTAATACTAATCCTTCTGGTGTTGTACATACGAAGTTTTTTAAAGTTTCAGGGTTAGGTTTGCCTCTGACAAACTGTTTGATCTCACATACTCCAGTAAATGGCATCATTTGTTCATCTATGGCAACTACTTGGCGCCGTTCTAATGATAAACAACCATTTCGAATTTTATTTAGCAATGGCCTGATTTTCCATACTTTATCTTTTCTTTTGGTTTCTTCTGGTACATCATCATCAACAACAACTTTTAAATGACTTCTAATAGTGAAGAATCGTCATACATTTAACAATACGTTCTACTCGAGTGGCTGCCGCCCAGTACATTTTAATTTGAGAAAATTTCAAGTAAGACGTGAAACTTGAAATTCCAATGAAGTGTTTTACTTCATTTACTGAGAAATTCATGGATTTATTATCATGGTTCAAAGAATTGTTCATATTGGTACAGGAGCAAATGTTTTCCATAACTGATTAATCTAGATACGTTGCAATGTAATCTCTGACTGTCCAGTCTTTTCTTTCCAAACTAGTATCAAACTCTTGCACATCAAATGATGGTGCACCAAACCTGGTTAAAGGGAGCTAACATTAAATAAAAAATTGGTAAGAACTTGTTGGACTGAATGTAACTAAAAGTTGTTCACATACCTTTCAGACTTTTTCCAAGTTTTCCGCCCATAGCGATTTCGTAGCTCACTTAGTGGAATATTCAATTCCAAGTCAGAATCTGAACTTGATTCACTTGATGTTTGTTCATTAGGTTGTTCAGCATTTGCTTCAATAGGAGGACGTTCGTTATTAAAATTTTCAAACGCATCCAGCTCCTCATTTTCAGAGTCATTGTTGCCCTCATCAAAACCTTCAATATCAGAAGTTTTTAAGCACGCTAGTAATGTTTCGTCATCCTGTCCGGGTAGAAGGTATGTTTTGTTGCCAAATACTGCTACAGTAAAAATAAATAAAAGTGCTTTCAAAAGTAGGAAAAACGATTCCATGTCCATTTAAAAGGACGTGAACTATTCATAGCCTAAACAAATAGAGGATCTTAAAAAGAATAAAAAAGCCTATAGGAGTAAAGAAGGAACTTTATAGTACACGTTAGTACTCATTTTACGTAAGATATTGTAAAAATCGGCATAAAACTTACCATCATAGCAACTTCACTTACAGGCACTCATGTTTTTATACGACAAAATACTTCCCGTCCTTTATTCGTAGTTCGAATTGCAAGTGTTATCATTGACCTAACAAGTGGAAAAACTATCTGGATAATAAGGTTCTTTATTCTCGCACATTTGATCCATAGATGGCAGTACAAACCCGTACATTTTAATGGACTGCACATTACCGAAGTATTTGAAAATAGACTGGGCAACAGGTTTTTTTCATACACTCTGATAAGTGTAAGTTATGGACTTTTTCATTGTAATTCTGAAAATATTTTCAAAAATTGGCTATCACGTCAGGTTTCTGAAATGTTTTTTTTATAGATATATGTATTAAATGTACTATATGTCTAAAGATATTTTTTATTAGTGAGTCAAAAGAAACTATCAAGTTATTACCATGCTAAAGGGCATGTCTGAACAGGATTTAACATGTTTGGGCTTCATTTGCATGTCATCGTCCTTAAACCACTTCCTTTTTTTCTCTAGAACCAATAAAATCAGGGAATTAATAGATTTGTGCATATGTGAGTTTATATAAGACCCTACAGACACTCAAATTGACTCAATGTATGGTAGTAACGTTAGTTAACCGTTTTGAATTCGCAATGTCCCGTATGTGTGTAAACAATCCTAACAGTTTTTGTTATATATGTGGAGAATTCACTGTTCAACAGCATAGACGAAATATTACACCTTAATTTAATAGAAAACTCATATAACCTTTACTTTAAATAAAAAATTACAAATCAAGACAAGTTGTGGACCCTTCACAATGTCTGTGCACGATGCCTCATAAAATACTTCTACAGCTATTACACATAAAATTAGGTCTGATGAAGAATTTCATCAAAGCATTGGATCAAATGGGACCAGAATTTCGATACCGTAAACAAAAATTTCCTATATCTGAGGCAAAACTTAAAGAGGGGATTTTTATAAGACCGCAGATTAAACTGTTACAACATGATCGACAATTTGACGTCCTCTTGAGCGATTTAGAACGGACTGATTGCGATGCATTTAAAAGTGTGACAAAGAATTTCTTAGGAAATAAAAAATCTGAATATTACGAGGAAATTGTTAGGGAACTTCTTAGAAGTTATCATGCATTAGGCTGTAATATGCGTCTTAAAATACATTTCTTGCATTCGCATCTGAACTTCTTTCCCCCGAATCTTGGCGATGCTAGTGACGAGCATGGGGAAAGATTTCATCAGGATATTTCCATTATTGATAAACGCTATCGGAAGCAAGTGGAATAGTGAGATGCTTGCTGACTACTGTTGGACTTTAATTTCGGAATGTTCTTTATCCCAATATAAAAGGAAAGGGAAAATAAAGACTTTTTAACCCTTAACCACAGAGGTGAATTTTTGTTACATAACCACAGATAGGAGTCAAACTGACTCCGGTTATCTAAACTCTAATTTGTTTATCATATTACGTACATATATATGTCCTTACATATGTTCTAACTAAGAACAAAGTATATGATACTTTTATGGGCCAAAAAAGAACATTTCAAATTTAAAAGCTATTTATTGAAAAAAGTCAAAAACCAATTTACAAATTTCCTTAAATGCATCTTTCACAAACGGCGGAAGAGCACTGTAAGCATACAGGTTGCTTGCATTTCCTACACAATGTCGATGTTTTAGGCCGTGTTCTCACCAAAAGCAACTGGCAACGGCAACGCAACTGCAATGCGACCGCAACTTCAGTTGAGTTGCTCTTATGTACTTACTGAAGTCAACTGTTTTGAAGTCTCTTGTTTCGGTAGTCGTGAAGAAAATGTCGTCCTCGTCAGAAGAAAATATAGCCGCTGCATATTTGCTAGTGAAAAGGCGTAAAAAGAGAAAGCAGCGAAAATTTTGGGTTAACCCTTTTTATAGCATAAATTTGGGACATAGCTCTTATATAGTAGCACAGGAATTGATTAATGACCCACTTAAATTCCATGGCTTTTACCGTATGAGCAAGGACACCTTTAAAGTTCTAGTAGAAATGTTGAAACCTGAAATAAGTAGAAAAGATACCAATTACCGCCAAGCCATAACTGCTGAAGAAAGGCTTCTTATCACATTAAGGTAAGTTTTTATTGTTAATTTTAACTGAACAAAATATCCTTACATATGTAAAATTACTCGTTAACATAAAAAAAAAATTAACCTAAGCAAAAGTATGATAAAGGTACCCATCGGAATTGCACGGCGAAAGGGGGGGTACACTCAGTACTGTAGGTGATTGCGTATCTGAAACGTGAGATACGTTAATCGTTGTAGATTGAGTGTCTGATGCCGAGCGGTAACTGAAGGAGCTTGGTGGCCTATATTGAGTGTCACTTCGCGATAAACTGCCAACACTAGGTGGTCCAAAACTCTTTCCTGAATCACTACTGTTATCTTCTAATAGTATTTTGTCTATAAGCTCCAAAATTTCCCGTTTCAGTCTCCTCTTTTGATGAGCATTCATTAAGTTTATATCAGGCAGCAGGCTGAGCAGGAATTTCTCATCCGCACTTTCACTTGGCTTATCAAGACGTGCTTTTTTGCCTCAAATTATTCCACCAGGGCTTTCTCTGCATCTGTCTGTTTATTTTTCGTTTTGATAGCGGTGAAACGATTATGAATTGATTGAAAAACTCTTGGTGGCTCAGGTGACTCAGTTTCATCTAACTGGGGTTGAGTATTAGTAACTTGCACTTCCGGATCAATCTCCTGACTTTCTTGTACTTTACTCCCTGCATCATCGTCGTCGCTATCGGCAATGCTTTGGTTCAGTTCACAATCAAGGTTTAAATTCCCTTTTTGCTTTCTGCTAGTTTTAACGAATGGAATTAGAAAGTGGAGAGCATCTGCTAAGTAATATTTTTTCTTTATGCCTCCAGCTGAACCACTCGGTGGTTTTTTACGAAGATGTCGTAAAAATACAGTCCTTATATTTTTCCAGCGTTCTTTACACGTTTGCACTGAAATAATATTTACATATTATAGACCTTTTTTCTACTGTCATAGGTATATTTGTTTGTTTCGTTATTTATTTTTGGATTTCAGGTATTTATCAACAGGAGACAGTTATAGAGCCTTAACATATTATTTTATGCGAGGTCTCACAACAATAAGTAATATAATTGCCACCACTACTGAAGCAATCTGGATAGTTTTACAACCTAATTATATGAGTAAACCAACAAAGGAAAAATGGATATCGATTGCTGATCGCTACTACACTCTTTGGAATATACCAAATTGTTTAGGTTCTTTGGACGGCAAACACTTCCGAATAAAGTGTCTTCCAGGAACGGGATCAACGTTTTATAACTACAAGGGATACTTTTCAATTGTACTTATGGCCTGTGTAGATGTTGATGGTCTATTTACCACAATAGACGTGGGAGATGTAGGCAGGAATAGCGATGGAGCAGTTTTTCGTAAATCAAGTCTTGGACAGTCGTTACAATTACGATTTTTGGATTTACCACAACTTAGACCATTACCTTCAACAAATGATGATTTCCCTTATTTTTTCGTAGCAGATGAAGCCTTTCCGCTTAAAAACTATCTCATGAGACCTTATTCAAAACGCACATTAGACAACAGGAAAAGAGTTTTTAACTATCGATTATCAAGAGGGCGAAAAAGTGTTGAATGTGCATTTGGGATGTTGGTATCGAAATTTCGTCTCTTTGAAGGGCCAATTTGCTGTAAAGAGGAAACCATTAATTCTGTAATCAAAGCGGCATGTGTCTTGCACAATTTCATTCGAATAAAGCAAGGTGAATATATCCAACCAACGGAATTTGATGTAAATGAAGATCAAGTAGCATTTCCAATTAATAACATGCCACCACCCCAAATTAATCGGAACTATTCCGAGGCACAGAATATCAGAGAGAAACTTTGTGATTATTTCATTACACCTGCTGGGGCTATACCGTACCAATGGAATCACACTGTTGAACCAATATTTTAATAAACAGAAAATATACCCAAGTATGTGTTTCTGTCTTTATTTTACTAAAAATATCAGCAGCTTACTTCAAATATTCCTCACCCTGTATTTTGTTAGCTAGATAAAATATAATATATAATAAAGAAAAACTTACTAGGTTCGCACATGATTTTAGCAATTTCTCCCCACGCTTTTTCTTTGATGTCGACACGTGTATAAGATGGCTTTGTCACATCATATAAGCATGTACGTGCTTCAACAAGGGCTACAAAATTCAAACATTTTGCTGTCTCGTCCGCCATGACACAACAGTTCTTAGCAATTGTCACAAATCACGTAATCTAGATATGAATGTTATGTAGAAGCTGGTGGAACCATTTTCATGAGTTCACGTTGCAACCGTTAGGTTGCGCTGTTACTAGCTTAAAAAGCTGAAACAGTAACTTGCGCTCTACATTACCCGCAATATAAAGGCGGGAATTTTAAATACACTAATTTCGTAGCCTTTATTGTAAGTATATCTCTTACAGCCGTTTGCATCGTAAGCACAGGCGGTCTTAACTTTCAGCTCGACTTAAAATTGAAATTTGCGTGGCAAACTTCAATGTTAAGTTGGTCTTAAAGTTAAAACTGACTTAGCGCTTACGGTGCAAATCGCCATTACTCTCATAAACACAAATAAGATATATTAAATCGTAATGGATGTAGAAGGTATAAGAAGAAAGGTATACCGGTCGTTTTGACTCATAGGATATTTAAAGCGGTGAGGAGGTGAAGGGAGCTACGTCCCTACCAATATTGTAAAGTACACCGTTCATAGACTCATACGCGTCTCCACTTCTTAGCGAATTTTCATACCCCTTACCTCTTCACGGCTTTATTTATTCTATTTCTCAAAACGACCGGTATAAGGCAGGGAATATAAAAAATACATGTTGGATAACATAATATAATATTTATTCTACTTTGATTCTTTTTCATTTTATTCTTTAATTTGCTACAGTATTTCTTGTGTGCCTCAATTCTAATTGGATCAACAGGAGTTGTGGCGGATTTTCTTTTTAGAAAACGAAGAAACTTCTCATCTTTTCCTACCAAAATCCTGTTGACCTGCTTACACCAAAAATGTATTATGCATTTTATTATAACATTTATTACACATTCACCTAATTCATGACCATTTCTACAATTTAATGGCGTGAAATTAATTTGCTGTCTAAGAGCCGCATCTAAAATCTTATTTAAATGATGTTCATGACAATGCTTATGTATCAAATAAAATAAAATTGATAGTGCTCTGTTGGTTACATAATATAAGTAACTTCCAGGCTTTTGTAGTACAGCATGCTTATATTGCCGTGCTTCAATCACGTCTACAGGTATATTACCATCTGAATGCAGTAAAACACTATTGCAATCTCGACAGTCTACATTTTTCAACGATTTTTTGGCAATATACCCAGCAAAATATGCAATTGTACATTCTGCCACACGTGTTTTCTTTATATTCTGTGGTATTGCTACCTCAGGGGACGTATCCTCCAAAGGATGTATTCCTTGTATCTCCTCTCCAGTCAGAAAGCATTTTAAATTATCTAATGCTCCAGCTGCATAATCTTCTTCGCAATTAGCCCCCGGTGAATGATGCGACCTGAAGTTATTAACAAGTAGGGCTTTGAACGATGTCATAAATTGTGAGCAGTTTGGGTTAACGTTACGCCTACTGTAAGTCCTTATGCTAGCAAAGAAGTTCTCCAAGCAATCCTGGTTTACAGCTCTTGGGAGAAAATACGTCATTTCCTTTAGCAATTTGCTTCTCAGATAAATCCTTTCACTGTTTTTATTAGATTTATGGAAGAAGGTACGTTAACAAATCTGTTTTTGCTTGCATCATAAAACTTCATGGTTTCCATAACTTTTATTGCATCACGCCAAAATATTTCATGGGGAGAATTGCTGGTGATGCCCCCTTTTAATGGTTTGGTAGATGGAGCTTGCTTATTATTCCCATTTAAGCTGTCAAACAATGAATCCATGAACAAAATGAATTCGCCTGTTTCTTTTGCTTCAGGTACTAAGCCATATTCACTGTTTGTATCTGCAATGAAAAATTAGAGATACATGTGACTATTACAAATAATATCTTACCCCTCTGAGAAATTCGTTTCATGAGGGAACTGACTTGGTGGCTAAAAACTTGTGCCATTATTGACACTTTCATTTTGTTAATCTTCTCCGCAAAGACATGGCTGTCTGTTAATTTAGGACACAGACGTGTCTCATCCATTGTATCTAGCAGATAAAACTGCTGCACATGTTCCCATTTCGCAGTAATCAATTTTTCATTGAACACTAACTGCAAATTCTTCGTCACCAGGTTGTTCCTAATACCTTTAAAGAGATGGGGAACATCATACAGTGGTATTATTTCTTTTCCATTCACAAGAAAACCAACATATTTACTGTCACAGTTAGCTCTCTGGCACTGTTCACGGGTTTCTCTTAATAAAGAGTTTATGGCTGCTTGGTTTGCACTTCCCTGGTCACAGACTGTAGCCATTACCTTCAATCCAATGTTTTGGCATTCCCTTATCACCTCCACCAACATATTTTTTAAATCAATTGATTTTGTTGGCCCATTGCTGAAGGAAAAAGATAACGCTTGTTTCCACTGACGATATATACCCTTCACCATAAAAACATTGGCATGATCTGCTATATGAGGTGACCTTCTTGTACCATAATCTTCTACTCCATCAATACAATGTAGTTTTCTATTGTACAATAGCGATGGTGCAATTGAAATTTCATCAAAGACTACTATACAAAGTCGATCCTTTTCATTCCTCAATCGGTCAACAGACACTTTTAAGCTGTTAAATATTTGTTTATTTATTCCGGCAATATATGGAATAGTATTCAACATGTTGCTTAATGTTTTAAGGGATGGTAAGCAGAATATTAAAGACAGAAGGCGATAACCCTTTGGACTATTTTTAAATAATGCCAACGACAATATTTTTTCATTTAAAGTAAACCTTCTGGCCTTTGGTGGTAAATGTTGCAACCTTGCTTGCTGCATAATAAATGAATAGGTTGTATCATTGACATATTCCATCAGCTTAATGAAACGTGGATTGCTTGCAGTTTTTTCAGCATTCACCAAACGTGTTTTCAAATTTGATATTTTATGTTGCAATTTGGTAGTTTTACCACTCCATTCTTTTATAATTCTATAAAATTTTTTGCAACGTGGACTCAAATTTTTTTGTCTTGCAATATTGACCTTGTTTAAAATTCCCTTCTTTTGTTTTCTTGGTGTTGCTAGAAATATTTTCAATATAATTCTACATTATATGTATATATGCGTAAATCAGTCTGTCATACCAGGTAAGTTTACAGGGCATAAATCATGTGTACTTGTTGGAGTTCTTTCTAATGGGTGTGTTATACCAGAGCTTGTGCTAGGTACATTAATATCATGTATTATATCATGACCGCATTGGATTTCCAATGGTGCTTCCTCTACAGATAGTGGTGATTGCGTAGGAGTATTAGAAATATATGCCAATTCTTCGGATATATCTACAAAAGCTCAATTAGCAATAACCAAAATTTCTGAATTTCTGAATTTTTCTTACCGGATAAAACCAGGGTTGGAATAGCATCTCGACGAAGTCCTCTTTTTGTCCTGGCAACTAAATATTCAGCAGCAAAGTGTATATTACAAACATAATAAGAGCGATAGACTTCTTCTGGTAGCAAATTTTTCAACTTCGGATTATTCACATTTTCCAACCACTTTTTAAATAATTCAGGTTCCTTATGATTGGGAAATCTATGTCTTTTGCTATCCCGGTTTGTGCACCCAGGAACACAACATTTGTTTCTAGGAGTTAGCTCCATTTTACTAATAACTGTATCTATACAGCAGTTAAAAAAAGAATGCCGATGAGCACAGACCTTAACCAAGATATTACCAAAAAACGGCCAAAAAACTCTTACAATTAAACTTAAAACATAAAAGAAAGCACTTAATATAATCAGAATATAACTACTATGCACTATTACTATAATATAACTTACTACTACACACTAAGCTAAACGTAGCAGGTAATTGTTATAACCTACAAAAAAAAACCATTAATTAAAAAAAAATTCTAATTAATAATACTATTTAAGCAAATATTTTAATGATTATCACCAACTACACCGCAAGAACAATTGCGATAATCAAACACAAGGAATAAATCAAAGAGCACAGCATATACAAGCGCAGTATAAACAAGTATGATGGCGGCGGCTTTGTTTATTTCACTCATCCCTACACGACGGATAATGTAGAGCGCAAGTTACCGTATACGCCTTGAGTTTCTACTATTGCGCGATCTAACGGTTGCAACGTGAACTTTTAGCTTACATCAAAACCTAATGAAAATTATTCCACTTGCTCCCATATAACTTACTTATCTAGATTGTGTGATCTGTGGCAATTGTAGACCGCAACTGGCAACGGCGGCGCGGTATGCAGCGCTTCCGGCAACTGTTAGAAACTGGTTGCGTTGTAGTCGTGTTGTCTTTTAAGTAGGTGGAAACACGTGTATTTAAACACTGGTGTCGAGTCCCGTTGCTGTCGCGTTGCAATTGCGTTGCCGTTGCCAGTTGCTTTTGGTGAGAACACGGCCTTACGTTTTAGTTTTTTGGGACAAATTGTGCAGTATTTTCGTACGGCTAATTTTTCAACTTCAGTGTCTGATAGCTCGCTGTCTTTGCCCAATATTTTTCTAATCGATAATTTAACTTGTCGTCGTAACTGCGGACAGCCTTTTATTCTTTCTAATTCTGCAGTAATAAGTTGCATTGCAAGATTCATGCATTGTTGCATTCTGGCTAAGAAACTCAAATAGGGGTACACTGGAAAACAAGTTATCAACGTAAACTTGATACGACTTTTTTCCGGAAGGGTCTCCACTATTCTAATAAACGGGGGGCTAGCTTTTCCAAATTTATCGTCATGATCAGATATCCTTCTTCTGTGTTCATGCTCCACACTTTGTAGCCAAATCTTGCACTGGCTTCCCACGGATAAATTGTTTACATCCGTAGCGGCCATAGTACTTTATCATTGACTCGTAATAGTCAATATGACGTTGGGGTACAAAATGCTTGACAAAATTTATCTGAATTTTATCAAGAAGAGGCCTACGCTTCCATAATTTGTCTTTTTTGTCGATTTGGTTATTATCGGCACAATGAATAAAACGCATTATTTGTATGAAACGATCCCTTCCCATAGCATTGACAACTGCTGCTTTTGTCATGTCGTCACCGGAAAATCAATAGCATTTCTTGTCTGGAAGTTCGTTGTACCCGGATAGAATAAGAAGCCCGATAAAACATTTCAGCTCTTCCTTGGTTACTTTTGGGTCAGGAGAGTTTAAAAATAAAGCGTACCGCCTTGTTTCTTCAAGAAGTAAGTCAAAGACACTCTCATCGAAAACAATTCGAATAAGTCACACGCAGACAATTCAACAAAGGCACTGTAGTCACCGACCGGAAAATGTTTTTCTTGTTCTACTAAATCATCGTCAGTCCACTCCATATTACGAATATTAGAAAAAGTGTAGGTCGGAGGAACTTATTACTACATTGGAACTCTATCAGTGGCCTATCAAAAGCTAAAGATTCAGCGATCTCTACAGCATCAGAATTTTTACATTTCAACTCAGCCTCGGCGCGTAGCTGTCTTCCAGTAAAATTATTTGGATCCAATTCAGTTTCATCCCCCGAGTCCTCGTCCGGACATATTCCTCGTCAGCGTATGCAATTTCAAGGGCTTCTTGTAGAGTTAATCCCCCCTCCGTGAAACATATAAACATTTTTATTTAGTACATTAGAGCAAAGTATTGGCGTTGCCATGCGGTAACGCTGTGGGTTGAAGTCTCACAACGCAAATATTTATCAAAAATAAGGTATTTTCATATTGTAGAAATCTTGACTTGGACTATTTAGCTGCTCCTTATTTTCTGGAATCAGATTTGCTGCCCCTGAAGCGCTTTCGTTAAGAACACCATCATTCACCACTACCGGATCCTCTCGATCTACTATAATATCCTGCCTTATTTCTTCTTTGGAACTGTAGAAGATCTCTTAGCACCTAGCGAAGCTAAGTGATCTTCCACAAAATTCATATTCTCTTCTGAATGACTATCCATCTCGTCAAATGTTCCCCCATAAAACTGTCCAACTCGAATAATCTGGTCGGCACGTCTCTTCTAAATAAGTTCTTGACTCCCAATAATTGGACAAAAATACATTCTAAGACCCTTGATTTTATATATTTCTGCCTTTGCCCAAACCGTTTTATTTACATTTCTGTAATTTTTAACATATACCGATTCTCCCTCCTGGAAATAAATCTCCCTGTTTCCTTGAAAGTGTCGAATTTGTCTGTCTATGCCTTTGCTTATCCGCTTCTTCCCTAGTCATCAGGTCAAGTCGCGTTTTAATTTTTCTTGAAAACATACGCTTAGAAGGACATTCCCCTGTATAACACTGCGGGGTATTTCTGTATCCCACAAGATACCTACTGATAAGCGTTGCAATACTCATATTTTTATTAGACTCGTCATGGAAAGCTTTACTTAAGCCCAATTTAAAAGACTTTACCTCATTTTCTGCTGCTCCATTGGTTACAGGATGATACGTAGCTGTAGTTACGTGCTTGATTCCATTTGTAACACAAAAAATTTTAAATTTCTGTGACGTGAATTGTGAACCATTATCAGTAACTATCCTGTTGGGCAATCTATATCTAGCACAACAGTCTCGCAGTTTTACCTCCTCACTAACCACAAATTGCTTCTTCGTTCTATTCTTCTTGAAAACCTCTTCGTTTCGCCGAAATTGTCTGTATAATTCCAAGAAATATTTTCTTTGAGGAATTCAGCGCTCGGGAAACATTGCACTATAATGTTCGCGAGCTCTAATAGTGTTTTTTCTCTGAAATATGTAAGCTTCCATAATATCACATTTTTCCTCATGTGTGAAAACCATTTTTATTAGAAGCAAACACGAAGAAAATAGCAAAATAACAATGCGAATTTTAAAACACTGACAGATTAATTTGACGGATTGTTACTGAATATACAGGGTGCCCACCTAGTACGCGGAGGTCCAATATATTGGTTCATAAGAGGCATAACTGATTTTTTTATTTTTGATGTGTTTAGTTAACTCAAGATCTAGAGACTAAATATAATGTCGATTATACAGGGCGTTCCATTTCTTCTGAACGGATAGCAACTTTGTTTTTTTAAATGCAAACCTATATTTTTTATCATTTATTTTGAATCTCCATGAAAAACAAATGGTACTTTATGTACATATAGTACTCATATGAAAAACTTAACGGTTTTCGAGATATTTAGCTTATGTTTTTTTATTCGATTTCCGGTAATCATAATATCGGAAATTCTCTGGTTATGCCACTCAACAGAAAGAATATTTTTTGACCAAATGCTAAGCAACAATGGCTTTTCAGAATGCCATGTCAGAAACTGAGCTACAATATACAGAGTATACAAAAAATCTTGTCAAATTTGATGACGAAAAACATGAAAAATCTCCGTTAATTCAAATAGAACACCCTGTATATTATTGGCCAGTAAAATGCACAGTTTAATATACTACAACTTTGCTATAGCTTTCCCTATACCTAAGTTGAATAGTTTAAGAGACAAACGCAATATCATGGTAAAAAAGTGCCCCACTTTAAATTTACTCCACTTAAAAGAACAAAAAACTCAAAAAAACAAAGAGAAAACTAAAGAAATTGCTCGAAATGTATGTATAGATTTTGTAGAACAACATCCCACTTTAATAAATAATAAATTTGAGCTGAGAGATGGAGATAACACAAACAAAGTTAAATTATGGGACCAGTTAGTTAATGGCCTAAATAGCTTAGGTTATGGCTGCAAATCAGTGGAAAAGTGGCAATTGGTAAATTTATAACAAGTTCGAAATTTCAATGCATAGATATATGTATATTATGTTTATAGGCTATTAGTCGCTGGAAAAGCAAAACAAAAGCTAGAGCAGCAGCACTATTACGAGAGTCAGAGAAAACAGGGGGAGGACCATCAAAGTTACCCCCTTTAACTGAAAATGAGCAAAGGCTAATGACTCTTATTGGCTGGAAAGGAGTCCACGGAGATACAAATAAAGAAATTGGACTATTAAAAGTAATTGTTAAATTTTGATTTTATTTCTTATATATTGTTTTATAAAAAGACTGATATGATAGAAAGTATTAAGGAAAATAATAATCCACCACCATTGCATCCCTTGGCAGGTACGTCTAATGTTAGAGAAGTAAGCAGCACCGCAACTGTGCCAGTTGATATTTCAGGCAATAAAAGGAAAAACCATGAAAATGCTGAACCATCACCTAAGAGACGAGGAGTTAGAACGGACAAAAGTAAAAAGTTCTTTTATTTATTTTTCGTGATAATTTTTTTATCTGTGATCATGTACCAAGCATATATTTTTATTTATTACTACTTTTAAAATAAAACAAGTTTTAAAATGAAAAAAAAACAGTGTATTTATTGTTTTGAAATATAAGAAATTAAAATATTTACAAATTAAAATACAAATCAATTATATTTTGACGTACTTCTCTTCCTTGATCAATAATACCATCATTGTGTGCATTTCTATTCTCAGGATTTTTATTTATAATTTCCTCATCCAATGGAACTCCTTCTCTAATGCACATATTGTGCAAAACAGCACAGGCATTAATAATAATGCCTACTTTATGCGGGTCATAGCGTAAAACCCTTTCTCACAACAGACATCTAAACCGTCCTTTTAATGTTCCAATACACCTTTCAATACAATTTCGGGCAGATGCATGAGTCGAATTGTATCTTGCTTCTGGGGAATTTTCAGCGGCATTTAAAACAGCGGTCAACAGCCAGGGTTGTAAAGGGTAACCGCTATCGCCTAACAAAAAACAATTTCGTTCACCTCCATTATATTGATTTTCCATATAATTGGAAATAGCTGACTGTCGCCATATAAATGCATGTGATGCTCCACCGAAATTAGCATTTATGCTCAATATGTTCAAATCTACATCACAAATAATTTGTACATATTTGGAATGGAAACCCTTACGGTTAAAATATGCATGCTCTTCTTGAGCAGGTTGCAAGATGGCAATGTGTGTACCATCTACCGCTCCTATCACACACGGCATTCCGAATCTTTCCATAAAAGATGCCTCTATATTGTTTTTCTCATCTTGAGTATCCGGAAAGCGGATCCAAGTCGGGGCCATTTCCTCAAGAGCACTTGCAACCTCAGTGATACAATTACTGAGACTTTGCTGACTTATGGCAATTGATATTTCTTCACCTATGCCTCTTTGGTAGCTTCCAGTTGCAAAAAAGCGCAGTACGGCTAAGATTCGCAAATGCACGGGTAGCCTCGTGTTTCGAATGCCTTCTGCCGTAAAGGGTGTAAGTTGATCGATTAGAATTTGAAACACCTCCTTTGTGACTCTAAATAACCTACGAAATTGTACATTAGGTAACTGCACTGGATCATTTGTATCGCGAAGAACTCTTCTCTCTCGATTAAATGGTCTTCTACGCTCGTTGTCTTCCTCCAATTCCGCAAAATAATTGTACACTGCCAGCATCCTCAATGCTTTCACCTTTTATACAAATGAAATCAAATGTTACAGAGACAATATAAATTAAATCTTAGTTTGCATTACCTGCTATATAGTTATAAATAAAAAATTTCGATAAAAGTATGGTGACGTAAATTTTAAAAGAAATATTCAGACTAAACTGCAACAACACAAATAAGAACACAATGGCCGCAATCACGCCAATGCACATTGATGCACATGCAAATAACCGTATTCACAAGTACCAACCATGCATACAAAACACTATAAATTTGACAGCGCACTATATGTTTTTCTAAATGGTAGTATAAGAATGTTTCCAAAAAGTTCTAAACCGACAGTTGGCGAATAGTTACGATCATCTCTCGGGCATTATAGAAATTTATTACATAGTACCGTTTAGACATAGATAAATTATTTCTTTCTATTGTATTTCTTACTTATTTCTATTTCTATAAAGTTACATAGTTCCACAGCTGGTCTCTTATGTTCTTAAGGATAGTGTTCATCACAACATCGGCAACAATAGGTGACAGTGAACTACCTATGGGGGTACCATGGATCTGCAGGTAATAATCATCACAATGCTTAAAGTAAACCGAACTAAATACCCAATTTAGTAGATTAATGAATTCTTTTTTAGGAATTTTAGTATGAGGATTGATTAAAAACCAATTCTCCTCAATGATAGTGATGACAAAATTCAAGGGTATATTGGTGAAAAGACTGACTACATCGAAAGATACAAGACTGTAATCATCAGGAATCATCGTATCCTTCATCATCTCAGCGAAAGAAAAGGAATCTTTAACCCTAAATTCATTGTAGTCATGAAAAGCTAGTTTAAGTATATCAGCCAAATATTTTGCAAGATATTTTGTATGACCATCTACGTTGCTAATGATGGGTCTCAAAGGGACACCTTCTTTATGGATTTTAGGGATGCCATATATTCGTGGTGTGGCTGAATTTCTTTTAACCAAAGTTTTATAAGTTGTTTCGTTAATGAAATATTTGTTTTTTAGATCTTTAATGAAATTAATTGTTTTTCTTTCGTAAGAGTACGTTGGATCAGAAGTTAGTTTCTTGTACGTCGATGTGTCATTAAGTAGTTCAATACGCAAAGTCAAAATAAAAATAAAAATAATTCTAACTTTTCAGTTACACACCAACATAATGACAATATTGCAGAATTTGGTGATCAGAGATTTGAGCCCCATCAGGGCGTAGCACATAATACAAATTTCTTTAAAAATTTAACCGATTTACAGATTCCCTCTAATGTTATTGATTGATGCGCTGGCAGCTGCACGGGTTTGCGCGAGCGACGGTTTCTTTCATCTAGCGCCTTTTTGTAGGCCGGGCACTCCATACTGGAGGCCGGGTGGTCACCGCGGCAGTTGCAACAGCGCGCTGGAATGTCGCGTTCCTTTTTACACTCGAAAGAGCGGTGTTCATCCGCGCACTTCACACAACGCGAAACATTCAAGAAACAGTTCGAAGTGGCGTGTCCCCACACCTGACACTTCTTGCATTGGATAACTTCTCTCTTGGAGAAGTGTGCCTCGAAGTAGACCCCCGGGTATTCTGCAGATAACGGACTTTAGTTTGAAGCAACTGTAAGTTTACCGTGTTGGGCACGGTGATCATGTAGGTCGGCAGTTTTGTATTTTTGAACTTAACAACACTCACGACTTTGAAATTTAATTCAACAAGTTCGTTTTTAATGTCTTCCGTTTCGCCCTCATAATGTAGCCCCATTATAAGGAAGGCCATTGTCTTCTCCGCGCGCGGGGTATACGTATAAAAGGGCAAAACGCCTGTGTAGGTGGTAATAAAACACTTATAGTCTTTCATGGTTTTATAATAAATTAATGTTTTGTCACGCGCGAACTGCACGTAATACTGCGTGGAAATCGCGTTGAGCTTTCGTTTCAGGTCTAAGAAATACTTGTCCATACGCGTAACGAAACACAACGCTGGCGGCTTGGGAGACTTGGCGGGATCCGCGCTCGTGTCCTGAAGGTTTTGCGCTTGTGTGGGTGCATGGGAAGATGTAACAGATGGTGGAATATCCTGAGTCTCGCGCTGTATATAAGTATATATTGTTGTGTGTGTCACTAATGACACGAAATAAAAAATATATAAACAGTTTAAAAAGAACCAGATTATAATATGATTAAAAAATTTTTACAATGTTTATCTAACTAAACCACCCTCAACCCTTACCTGTAATTTCCCAATGTAATTGAATGTGTGTGTGTGTGTGTGTGTGTTTCCTTATCCAATGTCCTCCTATGTGCGTTACAAACTCCTCCCTGCCGTTTTCGATCTAGTTTCTCTTCTCCCGGGTTTTCTTCACGTTCACTAGTTTAATTTTGATCTTGAAGGTCTAATGGGCACTTATAAAACTTTCACTTGCTTTTAAATTGTTGTATTTCTTGTTAAAATCTCTTTTTGTGACTTGTGACTTGTTTTGTCTGTCAGTCGTCAAAAACTTCGTAAACAACTCTCCCCTCCCCATTGTTTTTCTGTTTTTTCCCAGGCCTACCACACAGAACTTCCAAATGTACTGCTTGCTATTTTTTAAAATTGATTTTCGTAATTTCAGCTTGACTTTCATGTTTGTTGTGCCGAAATGAATGTAATTATGTGTTATATGTGTTTGTGATGTGTTTTTACAATAAATTTTGAGGAATAAATTTTTTCACATTATAATCTGGATTTTTTAATTTTACCCCGTGCACGCCGTTGGCTGGAGTCTTTTTTTTTTTTTTTTTTTTAACTAATTAATTAGTAATTAATTAATATAAAAGTTTAATTTAATTTAATTTAATTTTTTTTTTAATTATTATTTTAATTTTACACTGCTGACATGAATAAGGAGATAAGTATGAACAATATCAATAATAACATAACAATATATATAGTTGGTCTCTCGGGTATTTCTCCGCGTGTCTGAACGCTCACGGAGAAATACCCGAGAGACCAACTATACATTTTACAACCGCGAGAACATTAGAGAACATATACAGGGTGTCCCAAATCGAGTGAAGATTGCATGGGCATCTTCCTTATTCTTGAAGATAGAGATTTGTTTAAATGGGCAATGTTTTGCAGTTTTATGCGCCGATCTAGAATCTGTTTTAAAAAATTCAAAATTTCGAAGCATTCAGAAGTTATGTCAAAAAAATCAAAAATGGCCATTTTCTTCTAAGTTGAATATCTCCGTAAGTATAAAAGTTATGAAAAAAAGTTTCATATAAAAAGCAATATGCTCGGTACAAGCAATTCAAAATCAATGTCAAACAGAAATTCAAGATGGCGGCTTTCGAGATAACCATAACAACTTTCTTAAGTTCAATAGGCTCCATATTGGATTTTTATACCACTAAATAAAGTTTTTTATTCTCTTTTCATCCATGTAACATAGCCTATAATTAAATAACGAAATACTACTTTAATAAACAATTTTATATTTTAATCAAGTAGACTTGCCTGAACTCAAACAATATCAAATGAAATACAAACAACAAATCTCAATTTTAAAATTCATAGATAATCTTCAAAATGGTGACCATTGTTTGCTATGCATAATTCACAACGTTTAATAATACTTCGGGTAACTTTCCGTAACGTATTTCCATTAATACTTGCGCATACTTCTAGCACTGCTTCGCGCAGCTCTTCGACATTATTATAATTATGATGACTTCAGTATACCTTACTTTGTAATAAACCCCATAAAAAATGTCAAGAGGTGATAAATTTGCTGATCTGGCTGACCATCTAATAGGGGTGTTTGTAGCAATAACCTTATTCTCAAATAGATTATTTAAATAAGTTATTGCATTTCGGGAATTGTGGGCTGGACATCCATCTTGCTGGTACCAAAGCCCAATCCTATCTGCTAAAGGTAGGTCATCTATGAAATCTTCTACTGTTTCAATAATTTCTAAATACCGCTAAGCAGTCAACGTTTGGTCAAAGATTACAGGCCCAATTAAATGACTTCTCATTATACCACAAAATACGTTAAAAACGAATCGAACTTGATTTCGATGTGGAACTACAACATGCGGATTTTCTGTAGACCAGTAGTGTTCATTATGTCGATTAAATACTCCGCAATTATAGAAATGAGATTCATCTGTCCATAACACTCGGCATGTGAAATTCTTTGTTTCTCTACTTTTGCGGACAAACCACCTACAAAACGCTACCCTGCGGTTGTAATCTTGTGGTCCTAAAGTTTGGACAACTTGTAACGCATAAGGGCAAAACTTGTGCTTTTTTAAAATTCTTCATGCTGTAGATTTGGATACATTAACCTGTGCTTCTATTTCTCGAGTTGAGATACTTGGATTAGCCGCAACAGAAGCCAATGTTAATAATTCACCATTACGGTTACCATCTTGTACTAATACTAAATTATTTTCCCTAGTTTTGATGGACTTTTTCAAACTTCAATACAGCTGCATATTCATGTTTAGTCGTTTGAATGTTTTTATGTTTGGTTGCCTTCTATCGGGAAAATTAGTTACCTAAATAAGTTTGGCTTGCAAGACGAGAATTTTTATGGCACTTGATAAATGTACAAAACATATCATAAGATTCTTCAATTGAATAATTCGCCATACTTTTTATAATCTAGCACAAGTAATATTTCAGCTTCAATTAATGGAAATACGTTACGGAAAGTTACCCGAAGTATTAGTAAACGTTGTGAATTATGCATAGCAAACAATGGTCACCATTTTGAAGATTATCTATAAATTTTAAAAAACATTTGTTGTTTTTTGTATTTCATTTGATATTGTTTGTGTTCATGCAAGTCTACTTGATTAAATTATAAAACTGTTAATTACAGTAGTATTTCGTTATTTAATTATAGGTTATGTTACATGGATGAAAAGAGAATAAAAAACTTTATTTAGTGATATAAAAATCCAATATGGCGCCTATTTAACTTAAGAAAGTTGTTATAGTTTTGTCGGAAGCCGCCATCTTGAATTTCTGTTTGACATTGATTTTGAATTGCTTGTACCGAGCATATTGCTTTTTATGTGAAACTTTTTTTCGTAACTTTTATACTTACGAAGATACTCGACTTAGAAGAAAATGGCGATTTTTGATTTTTCTGACATAACTTCTGAATGCTTCGAAATTTTGAATTTTGTGAAACAGATTCTAGATCAGCGCATAAAACTGCAAAACATTGCCCATTTAAGCAAATCTCTATCTTCAATAATAAGGAAGATGCCCATGCAATCCCACCCGATTTGGGACAGCCTGTATATGCATCTCGCTACCATTATTGCATCTTTGCAGTTGGTGTACGTTATTGCATCTATGAGAAGCGCTTCTTCTAGCTCAACGACAATTTATATATATTTGTTAAATCAACATTCCAAATACCCCTATGAATTTATTATTCCTTAAACTCGCTGTTTTGTGTATACATCTTTCATCTATTTGCCATACTTTGTTATTTCCTTCCAAACACATATCTGTATTGATTCCTTTGTATATTTTGTATCAAGCTTGATACCATTAGTGTATCCGTAGTGCTGTGTATACACACTTTATTGGATCCGACCATGTCGCCAAATTTACAGTATCTAACAATACACTTTAGAATTGAAGCAATGGAAATACACATTACTTGCGCGTCAGAGGTAGCAGTTTCTCTAAGATCACCTAAGAAAACATTTGAAAAAATTTTTATGGCGGCACTTGTGAATAGCGTAATTAATGAACCATGGAACATTATAATTTTATTTTTTGCCAGTTTATCTGAAAATAAGGTCTATTGCAAGCCTGAATGAAAAAAATTGAAATGTTTCAAATATCATTAGATCGTTACGAAAATTAGTAGCCGGGGTAATAGAGCAGAAGGCGAATTTCATCTCCACATTTACCTACCACCACCGAGGCCCCAAAATCGCTAAAAAAACATAGATGTACATAAAATATCGCAAATCGTCAGCCAGAATGAAAATGTTAGAGAGCATGGTCACTTAGCAAGTGATATACGATGAGGACTCTTCATTCGATGCCGATAGCAATCAAGAATAAGTAGCACGTCAGTGAATAACCTATTCAAGTATTTGATTTTGACAAATGAAAGTAGCAGTTCTTTCTGGAATAGACTCATGGTTTGGTTTTAAGATTGAAAAACTTTAACGCTGGACACGTAGAAGTAACTAAAAGGTATAATGTTTAGGAAATAAAATACGTGGTAGAATATAAAAAGCATTTTTTATTGTATGAACTGCCAAATGTTTATTGCCGTGGGGTAAAAAACTGAAAAATATTAGATGCTACATTATCAATTGTAATATTTATAAACTAAATCAATCAGAATACTTGTTTGTATACAGATTTTGGATGAAAACTTTAATTTTTAACCAGTCTTTGTTACTGAAGATATCACCATATGTATTTTGATTTTAGTTCATCACATTCGCTACGTTTAGGTGGTTTTTTATTCTTAATATGATTTTTGAAATACGCTTTTACAACTAGTAGACGTACTAGTAGACGGAATATCAGTAGCAATAGCAGGCATATTTGTATCGTTTCTTGTTTCTCTTTGAATGTCAAATCCATTTGCAATATCTGTTGTATCTTCCCTGCCACTCTCGTCACTACTAACTTCTTCAAATAAATCTTCATTCATATCTACTTGTATGTCATCTAACGTTTTTCCTTTAAATCTACTTGTCTGTCCTTGCTCCATTAGTAAAAGTAGTAGTAGTATTTTGGGTATTTTCGCTGTTTGGTACACGTCGTCGGGTAGTCTATATGAATTTTTGTGGACGCCTAGAGTATGCCCCATGAATGTAGCCAATTGTTCGATTTCGTTTTCGTTCAAGGTGAATAATTGCGAGAGTGTTGCTAGATGTTTTGGAAAACGTGTGCTGGTTATTGCTTGCAGGTTTAGGGCACCACATTCTTTAGCATGTTTATTTAAAACTTTATATCCACTGATCTGTTTTAAGGCCAGATTTAGCAAATAAATAAACATTATCTATCGGAACAAAATTGGATCTTACTTTCAATATTGTAGTTATATTTCCTTGGACATCAGGGCTAAATAAAACGGGAACACCTCTTCCTCTTTTTCCCCGTATTAGTACTCTTTTCATATGTTGGAGAAGTTCAGTAGATGATATCGCTCTATTAAATTCGTCGTAATTTTCTTTTTCTGAATTTGAAGTTACATATGTACTTAATAACACAACTTCTTTGAAGTTCACCGGGCGTTTCCTATTAAGCAAGATTACTCTGCAGTAAACAGTTTCAATTAATGTATTATATGCCAATACATCTTTGTCGTTAAGAGTAAGACGTTTTAATGAATCGTTAGTCAATTTGATTAAATACTCTCTAAGTAATTTTAAGTCACTGGCTAATTGAATTATTGTAACTTTATTCCATTTGTTTAAATTTAAGTTATTTGCTGCATGAGTAGATATTACGTATCTCCAATTAGATGTAAATAAATGAATAATAGTCTTAGATATGATAGATAGATTTGATTCTGCTTTAGCAGAAGCAACACTAGGGTTTTGCTTCGTCAAAGTAAGAGAAATGGCAATTTCGCAACATTGTTTTAAGGAAGTTGCAATATTCATCGCGTATGTAGGTGCACCATAGATATCTTGAATCATATCTTGATACAACTTTAGTAGCTTCAATGAAATGATCAAAATACTGGAGTTGCAATGCATCAAACATATTTGATACTGATGGCTTTCTGTTTCTAAGTGCTATTAAGATTTTTGGAAGTTCACGCATTTTACACGATGTTACATTTATAAAATGTTTATCTCTATGCGTTTTTAAGTACCTTACAGCAAATGCACAAATCAATTTAACTTTCTTAGCTTCCAAAGACACTTTATCAGCACGCATTTGAGGAAATACTTACTGCTTTAGTTGCTCATCAACTTTTATATGTCTGACTAATCTATTTTGACCAGCTATTTGGGCAGATGTTTCAGCATTTTTTACACATTTTTTTCTATGACGATGTAGAAGCTTAGAGGAAAAGAACCCGAGACAGTTATTAAATAAAGTTTTTGTATATATAAATGAGTTTTGGTCAACTTTTAATTAAAATTACAAATAATAGATAACGAATATAACAAAGATAACTTTACAACTATAAATAAATAATAGCTTATAAAAGTTGTTCGAAGTGTCCACCATTATTTTCAATACATAATTCTAAACGTCTAATTATATTTTGAATTGCATCAGAAATGGCTTGATTGTTTACATTTAGATTATTTATTTCTAATTGAATTCGGTCTTTCATGACTTGAATACAGTCATTATTATTATATATTATGTCTTTTAAAACCCCCCAAAAATATGAGTCCATAGGAGATAGATCCGGACTGTTAGGAGGCCATAATATGGTTCCATTATTCCCTATCCACACAAATACATTGTTCAAATGCTCTTTAACAGGTAGGACATTATGCGGAGTTGCCCCATCCTCCATCCAAATCATATCCTGAAGTTGAACGTCGGGAAAATTCTCTACAAGAATATTTTCAACTTCAGGAAGAATCATTTCCAGATAGGTAACCCCAGTTAATATGGGTCCAACAATTTTGTTTCTGAAAATTCCACACCATACACTAAGAGTTTTTCTCCCTGATTTTTTTATTGGGTTTATCAATCTTTTCCTATTCTCCTTGTTTTCCCGTGACCTACGATTTTTCCTATTAAAAACTTCAGCCGTAGAAAAGCATGATTCATCGATCCATAATATTTTAGTCAAATAATCAGGATCTTCATATAACTTTTGGATCATTTGGCGGCAAAACTCTAACCGTTTCCTTTTATGAGCATCTGTCAAAAGTTGTACGGGTAAAATTTTATATGGTTTGTAGTTGTTGGTTTTCAACGTACTGTTATAGTTTTAGCTGACCGAGCATATCCCAGGTTTATTCCGTGTATTTGAGCACAATAGTCTTTATCTCAGGTTGCCTCCCTTGCTTAACTCAGTTTCAGAAATCGTGGTGCTTAAAATATTTCTACAAATGTTAGAAAATTAATTCACAAAAGAAATGTTTAGTTGGGCGCCAATAATTGAATTAATTACAGTTTAAATTAAAATTCTGAATTTGAGAAAAATTATTTAAATTCAACACAATGATTTTTAATCAACTTAACAGATGAATTGATCTATCCAAAATCTAATAATAAAACGAGCAACAAATAAACTTTACAATAATTTTATTTACAAAAAAAAACTTCACTACTTTACAAGAATCAACTTTAAAAAAAAACTGGAATTTTATCGCTTACAAAAAACCCAGATGAAAAACCCCTACTTAAACACGATCAAATCTTAAACTAATCGGCAATTAAGAGATTCAAAAAAACAGATAAAAAAATTGACCACACCAAAAAAGGAACTCCCGTAAATAAACTAAATCAAAACTCAACTAATTCTCTTAATTCTCGATACACACAACTATACAATAAACTATAATTAAATAAATCAGTAAATAAGTAGATTAAGAAATAAGGCCTTTTTTATATATAAAAATACTTAGCTTTTACTGCAGTATTCAGAGAATTCTCACCAAACTTTCAAACTAATAACAATAATTAAATTAATGAAATGAAAGTCAACTTTATATAAATACTCAAACAAATCTAAATGCAATTAAATAAACTATTAATTAAATTTTACCAAAAATCTAACGCCTAATAAACACGAGTACTCCGCTCTACGCGTAAGCGCATTCTACCTAACTCTATCTGCCAACGGCAAGTCTCAATACCAGCAAAAAACTCGACAATAGTTTTTACATCAAACACACATGAAATACATTTGATATTGAAACAGCCGAAAACGTCGGAATATAATAATATTTTAAAACTCATAAATTAAAATTGGAATTACACATAACTCAAACAAGATAGCATATTAAAAAAATTATAAACATAGAATATATCTCTTTTTTTTGAAATAACAAACAACTCATTTAGTTTATTAGATTATTGACACCAAAACTGTATTCGATTATCTGGCAATATTTGACTCAGCGATTGTAGAATATTCAACTTTTTATCCTCTGGAAACCCACATGGAGAGGTTCGGTGGCTAGGAAGTTTAATTCCTTTCGTTGATTTCTTTTGCAGAAAGTCCAGTTGTTGGTAGGGGCTCATTACATCATAATTTGTTTTGCACAAGAAATAAGAACTCCCCCGTTCAGCTTTAACTTGCACAAGTTCACTTAAGTACAATCTTGACGGACCTTTTAATTTTTGCTAGGACACGTAATTGGGCCAGTAAAAAAAATCAAAGTGTTGCATTTTAATTAACTCAACATTTCCAGACTTCGCTTTTTTCACTGCAGACACAAAGTCTTCGAAGTCGTAAGTTTTTCTTTGCACTTTTAAAGATTGTTCTACCTGGTGGTGAAAACTATCCGCACTCATAAATGAGGGACCTGGTTGAAAGTAGTAAAGAACTATTTCTTTGGCTGCAATGTCATCTGAGTTTATCACATATACTAAAAATGTAAACAAGCACCAATTCTTGTTTTGAGAAGAACAATTGTCTAACCACAGAACAATTTTGTCAACATCTCTTACTTGTTTTAAAAACATGTATAACGCGCTTACATTATCTTCTTTATTGCGGCCAGATATTCCTTCATGCCACAGTATGGAGTAGACTTTTAACTTATATTTTTTTTCCAACGGGCAAAAGATTCATGATATGCTATCAAACGCTTTATAAATAGCACTTTTTTAAACATATCCACTCTTGGCAACATGATGATCTTCTGCATGTCACCTGAAAAGCAAATCATATCATCTGACAATCTTCGCTCGGAAAAATCTTTATAGGCAGTTCTTGCTTCAGTAACTAATTCGTTATGAATGTTCCACTGTTCGCAGATATCACATGTAGGGTCCAGATTTTCTTGTTTGTGGCCATGAAGTGTAAACTGTTCACACTTCTCGCACTCCTCGTGTCCAAGTTGTGCAAAAGATATATGTTGCTCTTTGACAATACGCCTGTATAAATCATAGGATACTCTTCCCTTAAACTCAGGGCATTTGTCAAGAAAATCACCGTGCACAAGAGCTATGTTTATGTCACCTGGTAGGTATCGCACATTTGGAGCATGGTCTCGTCTATAATGTGATATCATGGGATGGAAAGATTCAATGTGTTGTATAATTTTTTCATGGGGACCTTTATTTACTGATGGTTGTTTTCCTCTCCTATCACTAGGTGGAGTTAAAGCTCCTGTAGGAGCACTGGTGAGTGTATAGTGCACAAATCGATCATTAGTTTTCTTAAAACCTAACTTTGTAAGAAAAAAACTCTGATAGAAAGGGATCGCCTTTCTGAATCACTGTTTTTGCCTCTCCTTCTTTTGGCATCCAGTTTATCACATGAGCTCAAAATAACATGTCTACGTTCTATCCACTGCATATCCCAAAACTGTTTATTTATAAGCTTTCTTCTTTCTGCATCAATATTCTGGCCACACTTTTCTTACAAAAGCCATCAGATTTTTCGCAAGGAATCTGTTGTACTGAATGAGATGTTTTCATTTCTTCAACTTTTAACTTTTTCCTTTCTTCTATACTGTTTTCAAACTTTCTTCTTTTCTTGGGAATGTGAGTTAGGCCTATGTTTTCTTCATTGATTTCTGTGATGGGTTGGTCTATAGCGTCCCGATGATGGTTATGGTTTAGGCTGAAGTCATTGGCCCTGTCATTTCTCTGTGAATCTACATCGTCTTCTAAGTTCATATTGTCATTGTTTTCTTGGATTAAATCTGTAACTAGATTATCGTTTTCTTCAGATAGAATAAGAGTGTTATGATGTACTAGTAATTCCAAATTAGTAATTTTATTAAAATCAAATTCATCCAGTAGGTGTGGTACAAGTGTTTTTGTATTCGTGTCATAAACAAGTATATGGTTTTCTGGTACCATCGATATAATAATAGCGGTATCTGATGATACATTTTCAACAATATCTGATGTCCCCTTTTTAACATTATCTGGCATCAAAAATGTAGGACACCATATTTAACTCAATAGTTACATTTTTTGACTTACGGCACTTTTCCTTAGCTGGGCAGTATATAACACTACATAAATTAAATTCAACTAAAATAATAAAGTGCTGCCCTCTTACGCTTAAGGTGCTACACTACAGATTAGGGCTGATTAGGGCATATACTGTATAGTTATCTAGTTTATCCACAAAACCGTATATTCTAATAAACTTGTTTGTTTTTTACTTGAAATAACTATGTCCATTATAATTAACCATTTATAGAAATCGTTGCACAGTTGAATAACGGTAACTTTTGTTATTATTCGCTTTTTCTACGTCAGTTTTCGATCAACTTGTACACGATGACTCCTAATGAATAAGATAATTTATATTTTTCATTTATTTTAAGTTTCCATGAAATGTCTTAGAAAACGAAAATTTTGTATTTTGAATTCCCGCCACAGAACTGTTAACGCACCCTTAAGCGGTTATTTCGTTTGTATATTGTACTAATATTTTTCTACTCTCATTTATAGCTGCACTAAATGGATCTTAAGCGTATTCACATTTTAAATCTAACATATTATTTATTATATACAGGGTTCGGTAGTGAAACGGGAATATTAAAAAACTAAAAGTCTTAATTATTAATATTTATTGAAATTTTTTAACCAAATTTAATCTAACTTTGTGAAAATTAATGAGGATATATGAAAATGAAAACTATATCTGTAAGATGGCGTCCTTCGTTTCGAACACATTCTTTCATTCTTTCGAACACAGTCTTTCGGTGAACGATACCATGACTCTGCGTAGCATATCCAATGGAATGTTGTTAATCTCCTGTTGGATTCTAGTTCTGGATGGGTTTGATTCAAAAACCTGTAGCTTTAGATAACCACACAGAAAAAAGTCAGGAGCCGTCAAGTCTGGTGAACAGGCGGGCCAAGGAATATCGCCATTCCTGCTAATTAAGCGACCAGGAAACGCCAATTTCAGCAAGTCCATCGAAATGATAGCAGTGTGCCTAGTAGCACCATCTTGCCGGAATAATGACCACACACATGTCCATCGAGAGCAGGAAATGCAAAGTTCACCAACATCTCAGCATACCGTTCAGAGTTCACTGTTACAGTGTTACCGTTTTCACTTTCGAAAAAGTACGGACCAACCACACCTAGAGAGGACATTGCGCACCACACAGTTACTTTTTGTGAATGAAGAGGCTTTTCGTGAAGATTACGTGGGTTATTGTCACTCCAAAACCGAAAGTTCTGTTTATTGACATACCCACCAAGATGAAAGTGTGCCTCATCACTCATCCATAAATTATAGACCAACTGTCTATCTTGATCAATTAAATTTAATAACTGTTGACAAAAGTGTAGTCAGCTAACGTAGTGTTGAGGTTTGAGAGCTTGGACTCCCTGTATCTTAAATAAAGGAAAGTGGAGATCGTTCTTCAGGATCCTTCTTATGGTTCGGTCACTAAGACCGAGCTCTATGCTGTGACGTTTTGCAGATGTCCGTGGACTTCTTGTTAAAGCCTCTCGTAGCCGATTAACATTCTCGGGAGTACGAGCCGTCCTTACACTACCACCTCGTTTCCTGGTTACATTACCAGTTTCCCCAAAAATTTTTACCCATACGTTGATGGCGTTCGTTGAAGGTACAGGATCACGCGGTAACAAATTGAACTCCCTACGGAAAGCACGTTGAGCACCAACAGCACTATCAGCATTTTTGTAGAATGCTTTTACGGCGAAAGCACACTGCTCATTCGTCCAACGCCATATGGTGACTGAAAATACCGATCCTCTGGACGCTCAAGGTCGAGTCCCCCACTTCTCTCGAGCCGTCTGGCTCTAATCTTGGCAATATCTTTATCTTTCCGTTTCACTGCCGGACCCTGTACTTAAACGTGTTATCTATCCAATTACCAATGCAGTTGAACAATATATTTTCTGTTGTATGTGGAAGTGTAAGTTTCTTAATAGAAACGAAGTGAGATTAAATATATCAGAAACCTCTAACTTATCTCTTTCTTCGTGATTGTGTTCTTTGTTTATATGTATGTTCGCTATCAGTCTCAACTGTATTAATATTATTATACATTAATTTTGAACTTATAAAATCGTCAATCGATATTTTAGTCACCTCATGGTAACGCAAATGCTTGCGTTATCAATTAAATATTTGAAACCGCATGCAACACTTTTCAACGTCACAACATAACTGGAGTTTAGAATGACCAAATAAAGCATGAATAAATTTTAAATGTTTGATATGCTCGTTTACGCTACCACATTTTTTACAACATATAAAGCATAGATAATACATTATTTAGAGTGAATATTAAATACATGTAACTTAAACAATGCAATTATATTATAATCAATTGATCAACTCGATATAAATGACATCAAATATTGGTAGATTACTAAATATTTTCCAATATTTATGCTTTAACAATATTAACTATGAATTTATATCAGTTGTACTATTTTTTAATCTACTTCGTAGTTCTACCATCTTAGACGTGTAAACAACATTTTCATTATCTGTTTGAAAATAGATTGCACAAATTTCCGCAAATGGTTTAGAACTTTGTTGTACTGTATGTTAGACACATAATGGCACATGAATAAATTCGCGAATGCTTTAGCAGCAGATGCCCCAACCAGATGGGCATGGTGTGCATCTTCCGTCAACAATAATATGCTGGCTTATACACGTTCTATTATACCCTTGTACTAATAAAAAAGGGTAATGTGCTTTTTTTACTTCTAAAATTTCAGCAATCGGAGGGTTTACCTAAAATAAATTGTATACATAATGCTACGGTATAAATAAAATAATTCCCCCGATCAAACCGTAGAGGATTTGGCGCGCTCAAAAGACCGTCTTCCTGACTATATCAGGTGAGATTTCGCAGACATACTCGCTCAACCTACCTGACACAACCTGGACGTCCCCTTTCGATCTTATGGGAGGGCCTTCTGCTGCCGCTATGCTCAATGCCGGAGACGGGAGTGGGTCGATGGTACTAATTACTCACGACGGTTGAAATGTGTAATATGTGTATATACACCGCTGGTCTGTTTACTATTAGAATGCCGGATAAAATACATGTATTTCGTACATACGACAGCAAGCGGGGTTGCCAATATAATTTAACGCGGCATCATAACTATGACATTACTTAATGACACAAATGACATTTAATAAAAAATCGTTTATTCACACGGACAATTTTCTTTCATTTTGAGTTACTAGCAGTGTGTAAGATGTTATACACTAAGGAAGAAAGAATTCACATAATTAAATGGTACTATTCAGGTAGTACAGCACAAGAAGTAATTGGTCGCTTCATATTTTCATTTGAAAATAGACCCGTCCCTGCCGTTCAAACAGTTTTGAACATTGTTCATAAATTCGAATCTATTGGATGTATTACGGATTGCCATGCATTGAGAAGACCAAAGGATGTCGTATACGGATATTGAATGTGGAAAGGGAACGACGGGAAGTTAATGTATGTAGTGCTGTTGAGCAAAATTAACCATGCTCATCACAGCAAATATCCGAACAGGTTGATATCCCAGCGCGTACTGTTAGAAAGATTTTGAATAGGCAAGGATATCGTAGCTACAGTATGCAAAAACGCCAAGAAATTTTCCCTGAAGATCAAGTAAGGCGTATTAACTTTTGTGAAAGTGTAATGGCACGAGTCGTCGAAAATAATAATTTTATACAAAACATTTTATTTGCAGACGAATCTGCGTTCTATTTCCCTGGTCGTCCTAATCCAATGATTACTAAATATTGGTCAAAGCAAAATAAACACCAGTGTTTGCCGCTTCGTACTCAATATCCAATATTTTTATTGATGGTACAGTTACAGCTGCTAGATATTTGCAACTGCTGGAAACTAACATCATTCCTGCAGTTCGTGCGCTCAATGTTAACAGTGATGAGATTTGGTTTCAACAGGATAACTGCCCAGCTCAGACTACACGGATTGTACAGCAAGCGAGCTAGAAATTTGGAAGAATTGCGGCAAAAGATTGTAAACACCGCTAATACTATATTGCCTGAAACACTTGCTAACGTGCGGAATGAATTTTACTACAGGCTTGGTTATTGTCAAGAGCGAGCAGGCGGTTTATTTGAACATTTACTCCATTAATATTTCTATCAAAAATGTTAGTTTAATTTTAATACGGTAGTTTAATTTTGTAATTTAATTTTTCAAGAATATTTTAGTTTAATTTTCTAGTGATCTTCTTTTTACCATTGCTTACACAGAATTATTCTAATTTTATTAAAATGTTGATACGTCTAAACTGATTATTGTGTTTTGTTTGTATTTTGTCACTTCTTTCCAGTGTGATAAAATATTGCCGTTAACAAAAGCGCTATATGGAAAGCATTAAATGCACTCGTAACGTTTACATGATGTTTACTGACGTTTGCCTAGCCTAACCATGGTTTCACCTAAACCATGCGCAACAACAAAATGTTTAATGTTTACATTACGTAGCGCATTGTCTATATTTTAAGTTTATAAGTCGATACCAGAAAAAATGTGTCATATAGATAAGGCAACACTGTGCGCGTTTTCTATTGATAGCCGCATTCCAGATCTGCTCAGACCACCGGTGTATATGGATTTAAGCGTGTGATCTAGTAAGTAACCTTGGTTTCTGACCAAAATGTATCGGAAGATGAGCATTCACAAATAAATTCTTAAATATAACAAAAAACCAACACAAGTGCTCACGTCGGTCGATCCAAAAAAAATAATAAGAAAAATCCGCATTAGCAGGTGTGAACAACAATATTAATTAAGATGTAAACAAAAGGTTCAGCTGAAAGCCCGGTCGTGACCGTTATTAAATAATTTATCAAATTTCAAAACAAACCGTAGTGTCTACCAACATGTTTGAAACGTTACAGAAATAAAGTTTAAGTTGTTCAACAAATAGTAATAAAATTTCAAAAATTACCCCGAAAATACCAAATCGACTTAAACGTACAGTAAGTAAGTAACACTCAATTAAGGTCTACAAATTCGATTCATTCGTATACAAAAGTAAGTAAAGTTTAAGTTGTTCAACAAATAGTAATTAAATTTCAAAATTACCCCGAAAATACCAAATTGCCTTAAACGTACAGTAAGTAACTAAAACTCAATTAAGGTCAACAAATTCGATTCATTCGTGGTCGGTAACTGCGAAGACTCAGTTGAAATTTAAGGCGTACAAGTATTACACACCCTGTATATCAACTAGTTAACTTGTGTTACGTTACAGTTCTATTTATGTTACCTTAGAAACGTTTCAATGCCTTACAAAAGTTTATACAACAGGTTCTAATACCATAACACAGGGTAAAACTATGCGAGCCACCCCTTTACGACCCGAATTCAACCTATAAAACCTCTTAACGAGATGATACACTCATTATAAAGAACTATATAAGGTCACGTTATTTGACTGTTACATGCGATTGAAAATATCTACTATTAATACATGATTTAAAGCTTCAAACCTTGCTGAATCAGTGCGGAAACTGTACGTCAGGTGTTGAGTTACCCGGTCATTCACGAATACCTGCAATGCTGTTGTCCCCTTCAGTGGGGAGGTTGTAGACGCTAGGAAGCCGCCAATGGGGGTCGGTGGTTCAGCTAACTGGACGGGATCCGGTCATTAGGTGCGAGTGCGTTATTGCCCACCTAGTTAGTGGTACCAGTCTTCCACGTGAATAGGATGCGGATTCCCAAAAAAGAAAATATCACCTCCAGGTACGCGGATCCGATACTAGCAGCTGATAGAATAAAATACAGAACGTCTAAGTTATACGCCTAACAAATGATACAAAGATAAATCAAGGAATATGTCCTACCTGTATGAGACCTTTATTCCGGAAACATCCAATTTAATCGGCATCAAAACCCATAAATTAACGTGAGATTCACCAAAGAACTATTATCCCTCACACAGAGGACTTGAATTATCCATGAAATTCCATAAAACACGACATTACCAAACTAAGTTAAAACATGTTCAGAGGTGAGATTCCGAAAGTCCCAATACAGCTGCGGCTATTTCAACGGACCAGAAACAAAAGCCACGAACCAAAATGGCTTAACGGAAATTTTACCCCCAGGATGATTCGCGCAGTCGCTATAAGGCGAACTGTCACACCGGTGACCAACAATGCTAGGCATACAACGAGAAAACAAATATTAGGGTTTTAGAAAAGGTCTTAGTACTGCCTCTGCGCTGATGTATGTATTTAATATTGCCAAGTTGCCTTACCTTGGGTTGTCTTGGAATTCTCTTATGCTCATGCAGTCTTATATATCTGAACAGTGTATTGTAGATAACGGTAATACTTCGAATAGCACAAATATTTTATCTGGTGTTCCTCAAGAAGGTTCCATTTTGGGACCTCTTCTTTTTATTGTGTATACCAGGTGTGGCCAACTTCTGTGCACATAAGATCTACTTTTTATTTTAAAATTGTGTCGCGATCGACCTATATCTTACGTAAGAAGGGAGACGTTTAGGCAATGTGCTTTTATACCGACGTGCACTCTTGCGAGTTCCATGATTTACGGGTAAATAAGCAACATACATGAATATTTATTTAATAGGTTAAAAAACTTATGTCCAGCGGAATTAAAACAACATGAGTAATTATTAATAATATTTATTCATTCAAACTGTATCTACACCTCTAGTCCTTTCTTTCAACGAAATCATACCCAACAGTTCTTCATTAGATATAAAATCTCCAAAAACCATACGAATGAAAACAAGTAACTGTGCAGTATCACTTATATCTGTCGATTCATCACATTGAACACAAAAACAAGAGCATCTGTTAATATCGTTGTGTAAGTGTTCCTTTAATTTTCCACTCATCTTTTCGATTCGTCGCATCACTGAGTTTCGGGACAGTTGTAGATCTTGAATTACAGCAGTAATTTCACTCTTGTTCTTAAAATCATTAAAAAGGGAATCCATTTCCAAAAAAAATTCCTTTACAAATTCACCATCAGAAAATGGTTTACATTCTTTATCTAACAGATAGCTTACTTTGAAGGATGCAGTAGTTACTGCTTGTGACTTCAATATTGGCTTTGTGAAGATATTTTGTTGATTTGTTAATTGAGTTTTCAGATCCCGAATTTTACGTTTTCTTAATTCGGAATTTGGTGGATAATCTGTTTGATACTTGTTATGTAAAGCTAAGAAATGTCTCTCCAAATTACCCTTTTTAGCAATGGCTATCGAGCTAAGACATATTAAGCAGCAACATTTATCATTTACCATCGTAAAAAAGTAGTCAATTTCCCATTCTTCATTGAAACGATACGTTTTCGATTTTTTTGGTTGCTGCCCATGTTCATAAATAGGTATACTAAAATGCAAAAGAAATACGACTTAAACAAGAAATATTGAAGTCTATTTTTTGTAGAAAATTAAAAAACTCAAAACGAAGTAATTAACTCCGCTAATGACCCTGGTTTAAAAATCTGTTACTGAGAACACTTACCAATCAAGTAAATATGATAGATAACAAAAGGTATAATTTAATTTAAAACATAGAGAAAAGGCACTTACATTTTCACAGTTCACAGTTCAGTTTCTACAATTCTACACTAGTTCACGCGTTGCGTTTGCACGGCAAGTGAATAAATTTTTGTATTCGGCGTGCTCTACTCACGGTCACACTTGTGAGAAGCGCAGGTAAAGAACAATATGCGCACGGGACATGCAACGGCTGCGAACGTCTCCCTGGTCGAAGCATGAGCTGCATACATGTTCATTCCTGTTCATTCCTGCATCAAGTATCTCATGGAACTTGCGAGTGATCGACCAAAATTGGTCGTGCGATCGACCGGTTGATCGCGATCGACTTGTTGGCCACTATGGGTCTATACAAATGATATCTTAAAAGCAGTTAAGAATTGTAATGTGCAGGCTTATGCTGACGACACGCAATTTATTCATTTCCTTTTTACGAGTATCAAAATGCAATGGATATTATGAATCAAGAATTGCACCGCATTGGTGAATTAGCTCTCCAGCATAGTCTCATTATAAATTCTGAAAAAACCAAAACGTTACTATTTCGTGTGTCATCGTGTTGAGTTTTTGAAAATGCATCTCAAGCTGAAAATTTTCAATACTCATCTACAATTCGTGGACTCGACAAAAAATCTGTGTTTACTTAAGGATACTCGGTTTCGGTTTGAAGAGCATGTCTCCATGTTAATTAAAAAGGCGTATTCTGCATTAAGAGTTCTATATGCTAATAGACAAATTTTAACTGTTTCTTTGAAGTTAAAACTTTGTGTGTCACTTGTGTTGTCATGATTTAATTACTGTGACTTCATTAATGGACCATGCTTATCTGTATATAACCGATCACGTATTCAAAGAATTCAAAACTCGTGTTGTCGTTTAATTTGTTCGTAGATATGACCACGTTTCGGATCGAATAAAATCCTTGTCTTGGCTAAATATGGAGAATCAACGTAGATGTCTTTTAATATGTTTTGTTGAACACAGACTTCCCTTCTACTCCTCGTACTGCGTTTTTAATTCATGGGAACTTTATCTATGCGTTAAACACGCGTCATAAACATCAATTAACTATTCCTCGTCACTCCACATCTCTGTTTAGGAAATATTTTAGCTACAACGCTGGTATATTATATAATTCTACACCTGATTGTATTAAGTGTCTCAGTAACTATAGGGGATTTTGTAAATCCCGTGAAGACTCACCTGCTGTCTTTATAGTAACTTAACACTAGGCCTCAGTTATATAATTTATTTTCACACTTTCACAATGTACTTAGCCTTAGCTTAATCTAATGTTACTATGTTGTATATACTCTAAATTATGTGTTTTGCCATTGCCTTGTTTCTGTTTGTAATTTCGTTTTTGATGGAGTCAGTTTGAGTGAAGTAGCTTTAGCTAGACATCGCCTGGCTTCATCCAGATATTTTTATTTGATAAAGGCAATTATTATTATTAAACATTTCACAGGGTGTTAATCTCCTGGTTTTGCATCTTCAGTCGCATCGGTTCTAGGACAAGATGGACCACTTGATGAATTAGACCTCGTTCACGTGGCACCTAGTGTTCTTCACACTATGCTGGTTGTGTCCAGCAGCACGGCTTTTTGGATATGTAAGTATAGTCGTCTGTTTAGTTGGAGTGTGGTGAGTCCTTCAAGTAATTTTGTAAGGATTTTCCATGTGGCTTCGACAACGATGGGAATGAGGATGACCTCTCGCAAATTCCACATGCCTTTGATTTCTTCCGCTAGCGGTAAGTATTTACTGATCTTTTGAGCTTGTGTTTTGGAGATATTGGCCGGTAGAGGGATAGCGATGTCAATTATATAGGCCCTCTGTTTTTCTTTTACGACTAGAACCAGATCTGGGATGTTGTTTGCAACAGGTCTATCGGTTATTATCTTCCTGTTCCAGTATATCTTAATATGCTGGTCTTCACATACAATTGGCGGTTCGTAGTCGTAATAGGGAGGGAGTTCTTTCAGGTGTAGGCATTTCTGTCGGAGATGAAGGTGCATAATTTTCGCCGCGCGATTATGTCGCTCTAGATACTGTTTGGGCGCTAGTACAGAGCATCCGGAAAGTAGATGGTTCAGCGTTTTTTCCTTCTCTCCGCATATTCGGCATCTCACATTGAGTACAGGTTCTTTAAGTACTTCTGCTGTATGCACGCGTTGCTATTACCTGATCTTGGATGGCAGTTATAAACCCCTCCGTTTCAGGGAAGGCGTTTCCTTTACATAGCCACGCTTGGGATGCCGCGGTGTCGATATTTGCTGTTTCAATGGCATTGACGTATTTGCCAACGCCTTGCTCTTCCATTCGCTTCGGATGTCAGTAGCGGTGGAGATTCTCGATAGATGGTTATAGTCAGCTTTAGCTAATCTCAGAGGTGTTAAAGAGTGGTCTGTAGATGCTATCGCTTTGTGTAGTGCTGTGTCATTAGCTCTTTGGGGAGAGTATTCTCTGATTTCTCTTAATTTGCCTCGCGTGCATGCTTGAAGCACTCGGGATTACTCTGCCTCCTTGGCGTCGTTGTAGATGGCATCGCTCGACAGAGCTGCGTGGGTGGTGTATACGTTGTTTGGTGCATTCCACCTTTGTCTTTATATCAATATCTGCTAGCTCAGTATCCGTCCACTTAATAATGCCAAAGCTGTATGTTAGTACACTCATGGCATACACAGTGATTGCTCTGCTGATGTTGATCGCCGATAATTTGCTCTTCAGGATCTTTGTCAGTCTTTGTTGGTATTACCTCCTGAGAGACTCTTTTGTCGTACTGTGGTCTCTCCCCTCGCTTGATAATAGCCGAGATACTTGTAGTTTTCATCTCCCTCCATTCCCTCGATCCGGTGATCCGTTTTTACCTCATATCCTGCGTGCGCTTTCCACTTTCTCCTTATCATACCACCGGTTCTACATTTGTCCAATCCAAACTGCATGCATATGTCCCTACTAAACTTGCTCACACAATCCAGCAGATCTTTGAGGTGGGATTCTTTGGCCGGGTACAGTTTTAAGTCATCCATATACTATAGATGGCTTAAATTTTTGTTGTGTCCTATAGTAATCCCTTTGCCCCGTCTGTTTAATAGTGTCGAATTTATTTTTTACGGCGCACTTGAAGTGTGTAATGAGCGCGGTGTCACTCGTTCCCACCACGGCACTACCGTTTTCCGCGGTTTTCTCGGCCATTTCACTAACTCGTGTTTCCGAATTACCGGACGCACTCGCTTTCTCCGCACTGCTCACTTTTGTCCGCTTTTGTTGTCTATTGACGCTGGCTACAATAGAGTCAATGCTAGCGGGCGAACTCAGATCGAAGTCACTGATGTCCGACCCGCTGCTATAGCCTGACGCGTTCCGTTTGGTCCTTTCGCGCATTCGCACTTGGTCTATGTCTATTTAATAATGTCACTAGCCTACTTACGTTGTCTTTTTGTCCGTGATCGTAATTCTAACTTAACTAAAATAAAACCTATTGGGAGAGTAAAAATAAAAATTCCGGCATATCCCTATGCGCGCGTTTAATGTGCTATCCTTCTTTGGGGCCAATTCCAACACCTCATCTCCAGGTGCCAAGGCCAACACCTCATCTCCAGATGCCAAGGCCAACACCTCATC
>SMLS01056525.1:0-14888 GCA_004785975.1 Popillia japonica
GTTCTAGAAATTGATCAATAAATTGACAGATGTAAAACCAGCTTTAATGTGACCTGTAAAATCCATGCTCTACATTTGGTGGGAGAAACTATTCATAGATATCATCCAGATGTAGATGCACTAATTGCGAGTACAAAGGCCCTGCTTCTCAAATCCCCAAAACGTGTTCGCGATTTCCCATAGTCTGTATCTCGATATTCCCGAACCACCATAACCGATTCTTTGAAAGCGAGTCTACAAAAATACCATTACAAAAGTGTCATATTAATAATTAATTAGTTGAAAATTAATAATTAATTTGCCTGAAACTTAAGCCTGAAAATTAATAATTAATTTTCAGCGATGAACAGAAGTTTAATTTAGATGGGCTTAATTGATTTAATTCAATTACTACTTATTTATTGTATTCCAAACTTAATAAAGTGTTTTCAAAGTATATTGGCTGTAAGAAGTTATTAGCTGAAAATATATTCAGTTACTATTGAGTATTCTCTATATTTATAGTGGAATGGAAAATATCCTATAATTATTCACAGCACTGTACATTTAACCATGCAAGATTTGTGCTGTCTCGTAAGATCGAGTTCGAATGCTGCGTTTGGCAATTCATCCCGACAAGGCAATATTGATTTGGAATTTACTGTAATTGCAGCCACCGTAGATTAAAAAAACACCAATAAAAACTTATTTGCTAACTAACAAACAATTAAAATTGTAATTGCTTTCTCTAAGTATTCCAAAGATATACATAGTTTTGAGTTCAAAAATAGAATATGAATTTGAAAGAGAAAAACAATTATAAAAAATGTTGATGAAATGATATATGTAGATTATGAAAAGAAAAAATAATGCAGTCAATTTTAGAGAGAGATTTTTATCTCAAAGGATATTTATCGGAACTTGATTCACATCTGATTTTTCTGAAATTAAACTCTTCGCATATTTTTAACTCATGCGCTTTTTTGTCCTTGAACAAAATTGTTAGAGCTTAAAAGTAATCTTTTTATAAAGATAATAATATAGTTATATTCAGTGTTTGACTAGTCTTCCTGATAGTGTAAATCTAATCTTTGTTTTTTTTACACTTTTATTGATAGAAATGGCTACAGGTTTTAATGTTATTCGACACGTGCTAATTGGTTTTTTCGTTTTTGTTAAAGCAATTTTTACCAAAACGTTATTATTGTGTTTTAAAATAATCCAATTTTTAGTTGATTATAGTTGGTTGTAGGTAGCAGTCCAAACAATGCTTTATGGAATGACAGCCATGCTTTTGTTTTTATTATTAACTCAAAAAAATTGGTCTCTTCTGTGAATTATAATAGATGAACACAACTAATACATACGACTTTTTTTGTGACTCATTGTGCTCTGTTTTTCATAATCCTTTGTTTAAACTCAATGAATGCCAGGCTATTTTTTAATGAAATAGCGCTCTAGGAGTTTTTAATATACTGTTCGAGTGCTTTCTGGAAAGCTATAATAAAATTCATATGTATGCTGAGCATCAATTCTGTATTATAGGCTTCACGTTTATTCAATTGCTTTTAATTATTTTGCAGCGCTTTTATGTCAATGACATTTGTAGCGGAATACATTGATTAAAGTTGATCTACGTGATTTGCAAAAATTTTCAATTAAAGCTTTAAAATTTTTTTAGATCGCTTGTTGTTCATAAGAGAGTGTTTACGACATTAAAAACATCCGTGTCTCTGTTATTTACTTTAACGGAGAATTAAATTAAGGGTAGATCAATTAGTTAAGAATATATATTCTTTACTAAAAAAGTTATTCTGAAGAAGTAAAATTCAGAAGACATCGAATTTAGTTAGTACCTATATATTATTTAGTGTCACTCTTATTTTCTTGATATTTGCTCCATTTCTACGTCAATACAAACACTATTAATTCGATTAAAGATCAAATTATTCCAGAACCTTTGCAATTTATTAGGTTTTCGTTACAACTTCGCCCGTGGAATAAAATTGACATTTAATTAGTATCAATTAATAAACAAATAGCCATGCCTATCAAGAAAATTATCTAAAGACAATGAAATGCAATGATATATAAGATTATGTTTACAATATCGTGGACAATTTAAAATATTTTAAAAATTGTAAATTTATAATCATAAGAATCAGTATGTCAATGTATTTTTTGTCAAGCTCTAACGTAGGCCAAACTGGACAACATTTAAAAAACGCCTTTATAATCATCACTACACCGCTGAAACTGCTTTCTAAGCATTCTATAGAATTACGACATAACTTCGATTTTGAAAATGTTAAGATAAAAAATAGTTATAAAGAGAGATTAATATATGAAATGATATATGTACATTAAAAAAGAAAATAGCTCGGATCATTATTCTTATGATTATAAATTTGTAATTCAAAAATATCTTAAATTGTCCATGATATTGTAAACATAATCCTATGTAACTGTATATCATTGAATTTCTTTGTATTTAGATAATTTTGTTGATAGTTTTGTTGATGTCCATTTTATTCCACTGACAAGTTGTAACCGAAACCTAACAAATTGTAAAAGTTTTGGAATAAATTGTACTTTAATCAAAGTAACAGTGTTTCAATCGATCTAGAAGTGGAAAAAATATCAAGAAAATAAGATTACATAAAAAGTATATCTACTATTTCATTGTCAGTGTAATTCGAACATATCATAATTTTAAATTAACCACCATTTTCCTTTGAGTACCTTGACCGCACATATTTTACAAATTTTTAGGCGTATCTGTGTGTTATAGTTTTTGTCAACACTGTCTCGAATAACGCTATATAAAAGAATCATATAAATATTCTGTAAAACCAACAATAAAATTTACAGTATTTCATTATTTAACCATCAACAAAAAGAATATTCTGCGCTGTACATCATAGGTTTGAAGGCTATACAAAAATACATATTTCGTAATCTGGCACTGTATACAACGTGTACATAGCTTATAAAAACATGATAGAGCAAATAATTTAATCTGGTTGCTACCTGTATGAAGTTTCTTTATATTTGCTGGAAAGCAAAATCTGAAAAGTGCACAAAGTGTAGTTTGAAAAGAATTTTAATTAAGCTAATTGGCTGGCTCTACCTTCATTCTTAATATACTACATATATTTCTACAAAAAGTTTACTGAAAGAACTTTTATATTCGGGTACATAACTAATTAATTAGCTAAAAGATACGTAAGTACGTAAATGAAGTTTATCAGTCGTATAATTTGCAACTTCGAATAATTTCTTGGAGGATATTTTGCTATTTTAATACTTCTAATTTTGTCATTAACAGTATTAACTGTTAATTAGGTTTGATTTCGATAGTAGTCTGTTAATACAATTGAAATCACAGGTAATTCCCGTAACCCCAAACATCACAAATTTTTATTAATTCACATGTTTCGAAGTTTAACTTACTACCTCTAGCAATTTTTCTTTCTTTTTCATTTAATGCATCATAATTGTACTGTATCAACTACTTTTGTGTGGACTAGCTTTCCACATGGAATTGGTGTTTATAATTTTGTCCTACGTTGTTATCTGTCTATCTTTTCTAATAAGATATTATCTCTCCTATTATGATATATTTACAAATTTAAACTGTGATAAATAACATAAGAATGCGTTCAATAATAATGATCAGCAAAGTGATAGCAGATCGGTAAATTTGATTCACTTGTCATGTTGAATTCGAATCTGCTTCTGATTTTTAGCTAGTACGTAGAATTTCAGAAAATAAATGGATTGTGTATAGAAATAAATCGCTCAAGTAATTACATGCATTTAACATACTAAAACGTACATAATATCATCCATTAAAACATTCTATTTGACAATTTTCTTTTGAGTAATGATGTATTAGGGTCTTCTCTAATCAGTGGCCAACAGTAATCACCCAATAAGTTCGCATTTCATCTTCTTTGGCACCGCTTTTCCAACGTTAGGTCTTGATGGAAACACTCGCCATGCTCGTCACTTATTGTTAGGGATCCCAAATTGTTTGGGAGAAACCCAAAATGAAAATGTAAATAATGCATCTTTAGCTTAATATTATATCCCATTATATGGTAAGCTGTCAAGATTTCATCCACGAGATTCTTAAAATTTTATGTTTTGTTGTTGCTCAAAAAGCCGATTACTACAGATTTGGAACATTGTGTTGAGTATTTACACTACGGACACGTAGGTTAATCAACTGCACACTTTTGTCGCTATATACTTTATTTAATACTAACTACATATATTTAACAAATACATGTATCAACCTCACAACTCGCCAGACACTTATTCGCCATTACAGTGTTCTAACTTACCCACTTACATACATGGGTAACATATATAACACATTGTTATTCCATCTTTTGTTTTGCTCGCAAAACCGTATCAAAGTCTTTGTCATTCATTAATTGTGTTATTTGAGGATCCATTAAGATGCCTTCTTTTATCTTTGCTTCGCTGAGTTTTGGAAATTTGTTTTTTTATGGACCTACTGACAAGCACAACCACCTACTTTTCACGAAATTCTTTATCAGTACTAAATTCATATGCTAAGTGAGGACATAAATATTTTCTTTACTAATAAGACTTCCATGTAAAATATTTTTTCTTTAACAACCAACTGTCTATTTGGCCAACTTTTCAAAGTGTAATGCTTCAATTCAGCAGGAGTATTTCGTTCCCACAAAAAACAACTGTAGTTTATAAATCGCAGTTGTATTCTTAATAACAAAGCAATAACTTTTAGGTTTCCACATATTTTCCACTCGAATCGTTTATAGTTTACGCTCGTTAATAGTCCTTCCATAGTTTCATAACATTATCTAAGATGAACTGAATATGCCGTGAGGACTGCGGGCAATACAATACCATTATGCAATAAGGCTGCTTTCAAGCTAAATAATGATGCACAATGAACGGTGGCCATTCTTCCGGTTTGTGTTTACGTCCAAGTGTTTCCATTAAATCGCCAACGTCGTCCAATAGTTAAGAGTACGGAAATGACGGACAATTTTAGTACTGTGCTCTAATAAATTTCAAACTCGGTCCAAAGTCGGGTTTGGCTTTATTTAAGTTCAAATTACGATTAGTTGCACCTACGGAATGAAATGCGTGAGTGGAATCTACAAAAAATAAAATCGGGCTTAGTACTATCAGCATCATCATTTTTGTTATCCTGTTCTTCCAAGTGGCATAGATGTGGCGCGAAGAGCATCACAATGGCCAATGGGTCTTACGGCCGATGTTCAATTGGGATACACCACAGAGTTTTTAGTTTTTGCAAAGAAACCTGCCATCTTTGCAATGTAGAACACATGGAAGGTCTGGTCAGAAGGTTTTCGCCTCTAGCTCGGCTGAGACATCAAGTTACCGTGGCCTTCTGACATCCCTCAACCACAAGAAAGTTTTCGTCTATAGTGTGGTTTACACGCAGATTTACCGTGACCTTCTGGTTCCCCCCAGAGACACTCCTCTCTCCAGAAAAAGCCACTTACGTTGGTGGCGAAACGTCGTATTTTTTTATTGTATATCATGTGCATGACGCGGTCAACTCCTGGAAACCCTCATAATAGATTGCTATTGATCTTAAGTTTTAAACAGACGGTTCGTTATTAACTTGATCTTGGACGTTGGAATTTATTTTTATACATAAAATATTGAGTGGTAATATTGCCTAAAGGAATTGATACAACCATTTTGCAGAAGTAGATGTCTTTGGCTTATTTAATCTTTGTAACTATTCTGTAGCTATTTTTACTTTACTTGAAACTAAATCTAACTAACATGCCGTGTTCTGTATATGATTGAGCTGCATGTTGATGCAAGAAAGAAGCTGAAGAGGAGGGAAACGTATTTTCTGGAAACACTGTATTTTACGTATACGGACTTATTTTTATTTGTTGTTTCTTCTGGTCCGACTCACCTCATGGTTTTCTTATTAAGTAATATCTAAATTCAACAGCATCAGTTATTTAGAAAGCGTTTAAAACTGACATTTATTACGCGATAATTATATGATTGTGCTTCTATCTCCAAAAGTCTTCTCTTCGTTAACATTTCACAATGACATCAGAACTTAGTAATCAGTTAATAAGCTATCAGCTACTCTCAATCGAATTATATTCTACGTGGTAGTGAAGGAGAAATTGCTTTTAATTAGCCAGGGTATGGTAATCATTCAATGCTTCCGTTAAAACTTTCCTACTTCCATATCGGACACCCGTATATCTAACTTTTCATATTCCTTGCCATTGGACCTGCTAATCTTGTTACGTTGGAGTAATTAAGTTTAAAAATCAGAGGATGAAACTTATGATGAAAGTTTCTTGATGAAACGAGAACGGACAGAAAATAAGTTAGCTGCAATTGCTTTCATTATATTTGATCTTCTGTTCTTAGGTAAAATTCTACGGTTGCAAAAAAAAGAAGGTAATGTCAGTTAAAAACATGCCGTTTCGAGAAGGTGAATGAAAGTTTTGAATCTTGCATAATACATAATTGTAGTCTAAATATAAAAGTTGATATGTGATGTGAAATAAATTTTACGTTTATAAACTATTTAAAACTACGTCGATGTTTTGGTTCTTAGAAATTCTGGGTAGAATATTTTTAAATTAAAATTTAAATATACAAGTAAGTTTTTGCTGAGATGTCTGGTACGTATTTATCAGTCATATTTTGCAGTCGCTATTCTGTTTTAGATCAATTGTGGCTATGATTGTGGCTATGAATAGATGTGAGGGCACGTGGTTTGTTTCTACTTAATTCTAGCATGACATTTGCTTATTGGTTGTTGAAATTTCCAAGGATACCTTTGAATGTTTCAAACTAGGGAGGTTTCCCACACGGATGCTCTGTCTTGCTTCTGTCTGTCTTTGAGGACTTTGCAAAAGTGTACTGAAAGTTATAAGGTTTAGTATTGTGTGATGTGTAGTAGCATTCAAAATATAAGATGAAGAAACATAATAGAACAGTGAGAAAATAGGATTCATACATTTGGAAAACCCAAAAAATGTATAAAATGAATTCATATTTACTGTACCAGACTTAATTTGTTTAAATACAACACTTACATATAAATGTAATAAAAAAAATGTATGTTGAACAGTCGAATAAATCAGATTCGGTTCGCTTCAATAGATTCTGAAATAGGACATGTTATTCGAACAGATCATAGACTCAAGTAAACAAATGTAAAATTTATTATTCTGATTGTAATTATAACTTCCTAGACATTTTTAAAGAATTATAAATTTAAATGATATCGAAGTCTTCCACGGCCTGAGTCTCTATTATGAGAGTTTCCAGGTGTTGGTAATCAAGGATGAACAGGGAGCTGATAACTGATTGGTTTTGTGCTGAATGATGATGCGAGTTGGCGTGAAAGTATCGATTCGTATGTGTGGGTTTCCCACATACAGAGTGTCCAAAGTGACCATTTTGTAGACGAGTAACCAGTACATCCAGAAAGAGCAGGGAATCGTTTGTTTCAATCTCCAACGTGAATTTGATGTCAGGGTATTCACCGATTCCGTCGCTACAATCCATCAATTATTAGTTCAAGACAATCAATCTCCAGATCGATCCAAATTAGTCGAAAAATGCCTCTGTTCGACATGTTTATCTTTCCTAGAAAAATACTACCAACAAACTTTCGGCGCCGCTATGGGTTCTCCACGTTCTCCGATGGTTACTAACATTTTTATGGAAGCCTTTGAAGACATGACCTTAGAACACGCTGATCTGAAACCGCAAACATAGTGAAGGTATGTTGATGACACGTTCATCGTCTGGCTTCATGGCAAAGACACTCTTCCATTCCTTCTTGGATTTTCTTAACACTCAAGTATTTTTCTTGGAAAGTAAAATATGATGAAGAGAGGCATTTTTCACCTAACTTGGCTAGATGTGGAGATTAATTGTCTTGAGCTAATAATTGATGGATTATAGCGACGAAATTGGTCAATACCCTGACATCAAATTCACGATGGAGATTGAAATAAACGATTCCCTTTCTAGATTCTGGATGTACTGGTTATTCGTTTGCAAAATGGTCACTTAGGACACTCTGTGTATAGGAAACCCACGGGTCGATACGTTCACGTCAACTAGCAAACTAGCATCATCATCCAGTACAAAAACAATCTGTTATCAGCTCCCTTGTTCGTCCAGAATTTTCAATTTCCCAAACCGATAATATCAACAAGGAATTAAAACATGTCAAAACCGCTCTTCTTCAGAATGTGTCCAGCAATATATAAAAGTCATAAGCAGACACTGTCAACCACCAATCCCTCAAAATCACCGTAAACTAGCAGTGATCAAACTATTGCCATTGTCCCCTACATTTACGGTGTTACTGATCATATCAGCAGATTTCTTCGAAAGAAAAACATCAAAACCACTTTTAAACCCTCCAACAAACTCTCTCAAGTTCTTCCTTCACTCAAGAATTCCCGTCATGCTTTCTCCTATAAAGGCATCTATAAAATTCCTTGTGATTGTGGTTTAGTATACATTGGCGAAACCGGACCCTGAATTCAAACCAGGGTCAAAGAGCATCAACGAAACGTTAAGACGCGGTCTTCAGAGAATTCAGCTGTAGCTGAACATTTCCTCGACATGAGTCACAAAATTTGCTTTGATGAGACATCTGTTGTAAGTAAGTTGCTACACTATTTTCTTCGAAAGATAAGAGAAGCGATCGCTTTTCAAAAACATCCTCAGAATCTCAATCGCGACGATGGCTACCAATTGTCTAGCATTTGAAGGCCGCTTAAACGGCCAGTCTTCACTGTTCCACATCGCTGCAAAACAGTCTTTCCCTCTCAGAAGGTTTTCGCCTCTAGCGTGGTTGACACGTCGAATTCATGTGACCTTCTGACATCTGTCACCTACCAGGACGTTTTCGTTTCTAACACGTCGAATTACCGTGACCATCTGGTACCACCCATACACCTCTTTCTCGTGAAGAAGTCACTTACATTAGTGGCGGCAGGTTTTTTATTGTTAATCTTGTGAATTTTTTTATACAGTATATATTTTACAAACCGTGAGACGGTCAACACCCAGAAGCGCTCATTATTATATATTTAAACGCAGTTTATTATTTACTTTGCCCCGAATATGAAAAAGGAGGGACGGATCAACGATTGTAAGTTGTGTTAATGGTTAATTTTAATCACATTGATATATAATTCGTTTTGGCATTCTGCTCTAGATATCGATTTTGAGTGGTGTTGCTGCAGTTTTTGGCTGTTTACAATTTTCCCAATATTGAGCAATGGTTAGCTTTTCAAAGTTTTATATAGAGAAAAACTATTGAAAACTATTCCATTAATACAATGTGTATAATTGTTCATTAGACTTAACTACCGTATAAACAAGGTTTGCTCTCACTAATATTAAAATTTATTGTAGATATGTATGTATATCTTGATCATCTTATCTAAAAAGGTATCTTTAGAAGTTATCTTATCTCACAATTTAGTTATCCTTAATAGAGAAACCAGTGTATGGCCTTCAAGTAGTCTCATTTAAAAAGCTGAACATGTTTGTTCTTTCTACAATATTAACGTTATCAACGCTTTTCATTTTTGCATTATATGTTCGAATAAAACGTGCACATACGTATTGGACTCAAAGAAATGTTCCCACTCTTGGAAACACTTCCATATTTGGTAACATGGAAAATCCGTTTAGACAGAAACACGGGCTTAGAGGAACTTTCTTCAAGGCATACAATGAATTCAAAAGGCGAGGAGAATTACATGGCGGACTGTATTTGTTAACACAACCGGTTTATATGCCTGTCGATCTACAACTAGTGAAACTGGTTCTTTCAGGAGATTATGAATACTTTCATGGTCATGGATTTAAAGTCAATGAACAAAAAGATCCACTACTTGCACATCTATTTAATTTAGATGGTGAACAATGGAAATTCATGCGAACAATATTAACACCCACATTTACTTCCGGGAAAATGAGGGTTATGTTTAATACTTTATTAGACTGCACGCACCCTTTGGTGGATCACATAAGCGAAGAGATTGTCATACATCAAGCTTTAAATTTGAAAGAAATTTTATCTTGTTTCACTATGGACGTTATAGTGTCTTGCGTATTCGGGCTGCAATCTAATATTTTTAACAATCCTGATACAGAATTTAGGAAATACGGAAAACAGGTCTTTGCAGGATCTCTTCGAATAAAATTATACACTTTTGTTAAATTTGTATTGCCGTCTCTCGGCAAACTTATACATGTTAAAAAATTGTCCGCAGAATTAGAGAATTTTTTCATTAACGTGATAAGAGATGTTATGAGTTATAGAAAAAACAATAACCTAGAACGCAATGACTTCATAAAGTTATTTATAGAATTAGAAGGCAAAGCCAAAGCCAATGGGAAAGACAGCTTAACAGTAGAGYAAATTGCAGCGCAAAGTTTTATCTTTTTTACAGCTGGATTTGAATCTTCTTCCATGACTATGACTTTCTGCCTTCATGAATTGTCGTTTAACCAAAATATTCAAGATAAATTACGAGATGAAATAAAAAGTACCCTAACCAAAAATAATGGAGAATTAACTTATGAAGGTCTTATGAGTATGCAATATCTGGATCTGGTTATTCGTGGTAAGTTTTTATTTATTTGTTTGAGTAACGTGTGGTTAAAGTGACAAAAGTTGTGGTAAAAGCATTTGTCTTGCTAACAGCAATATAGTACACATGCCAGAATGAAGGTTAGTGTTTTCAAGTATGGTCACGTATTAAAGTAGACCTTAAAACTATAATTTTATCTTGTAGGGGACAATAAGTACAACTCAAATACAAACTGAACTATCCTTATCAATTTGATTTCAAAATTCTCTAGTTAACTAATAATTCACTTCAAATAACATAACTACTCTGGAATCACTGTTAAGGTGTCATAAATGTGTGCCAACTAATAAAAATTCATATTTGAAGATTTTTGTAAATTGTGTTTTGCAATTTTGACTATGAGCAAATGAATCGTCATTAGTAGCTGCTGTAAGTTTGAAATAATCTCTATTTTTCGATAGAATCATATGTATATAAATATGAATCATTTTATCAGAATTGCTTAAAAGTGATGAGATGCTTGCAATTTCGTCTTTAGTAAATTAAACCGCGCATTACAATTAATGACTAATATTTCAACATCACTAAGTTACTATTGATTAATTGAAAGACTATAAAATCAAGCAAGGCTAAATTTGCGGATATTCTTGTATAATTTACGCACAATGAGGTCTGGATTGCTTTAGGTATTTGTGGTAGCAATTGCAGCAGTTTTCTTAACTGGCTTGCTTGTCCACTTGTCGCTGCTGCATCTAACGCTTTTCCATAGCCTTTTTGCAGTATTACTCTACGGCGAGTAATGCTGACTTGTTAAATGTATCATACCAGCAAAACATAGTTAGAGCAAATATCTATACGTACATCGTAGTGACGGTACTGTTAGTCATTAATAGCACTGATTGTGGGCTTAGAAGTAAAACTAGACAAATAATTTTCTATCAATTTCTCATAACTGGATTACTCACAGTGAAAAGTTGCTCGACTGCGTAAGAGAGTAGAATAGAAATGTGCTTTAATCATTTGATACGCTGTAATTTCCAAAACGGTAAATGCTAAAGACAATCCCATGTCACCCAATATTGCACTCTTTAAATCAGGATAAATCTTTTCTCCCATATCTACAACTTATTTACAAAGTTTGGAACGGTTTGTATATCCTGTTTCCTGTCAAAATGTTCTATAACAACTGCTTGCAACTCACGGTCTCAACGACGTCTCTTTAAGTTAGGTCTTTTTAATTTAGAAAACAAAAAGTATCACAAGAAACCGCATTTGCGGATGGCAGTTTGTGAAATGCCGGCGGTATAGACGAGAGCATTGTCGTGCAATAATCGCACACTTTTCGTCACATCCCGCCGTTTTGCATCAATAGTGTCCCTAATTTATGCAATAGTGATCCATAACACGTGCCGTTCACAGTTGTATTGCACTCTTTAACGTCAAGTAGCAAAATGCCTTCACAATCCCACAACATAGTGGCTATCCTCTTTTGCGTTGATTGAACGACTTTAAGGCATTCTTGTCCCAAACGGAAACATTTTGCCCGCATTTTTTACAGTTGAATACGAAAAAGATACATCACCATAAATGCCTGTATAAGCATGTCCTACTGAGAATTTATGGCGCCTACTAAGTATGCCCCTGGATTGCGATATCATCATTTTGTATTTATATAACGAAATGTCTCGAATTGAAGTAATATGTACTTATGTATATCTATTCTTTGGGAAGCAATCTACCTGCTTTTCCAAAACTATAATCCGAGGTTAGTAGAACTCTAAGACGATTTTTAAAACAAAATTTAATTCATTATTTTGTAGTTTACAGCAAACAAAAGTCATGTAAAAATACACTGGGTATTAGTATTATCATAAAATAAATAAGTACAGTTTATAGACTATTGTCGTGGTCACCTAGTTAAATAATAATTTTAAAATGTACTTGCTTAATGATAGATTTTAAATTCATGAAATGTAAAGAAGGATTGTAAATAATATTTAAAGAATTATGTTCTATTATTGAAGTTCTTTATCTCCAACGAACAGTTAATCAAATAAATAATGTACTCTAACTCCTACTTCCACCACTGTTCTTCAGTCTCTTCACATCTTTGTCCGCTAGTACTCTAGTCAGCGTTGCAGTGTAAATACTCTTCCTTTCTTGGACCATTAAGTCTATCTTAGCCCTACAATCTTGAACACCACCAGATCGGAAATGCTGCAGTATGACGTAGCAATTTGAAGAGCTGCTCGAAGCTATACTGAAGCTACCACTTCCTGTACTTGTCATTCTGTAACACTTCTATAGAGTAGTATGCAATGGGTCGACTCCTAGCTGGGTACTATACTAAGTAATTGAATCTGATTTGTCGTGCGTTCAAAATGTTGTTCCACTTTAGTGATTTCACTATATTTCCGACGACCATTGGGCTTCCAACTTCACCAGAACTCTCGAATAATGACATCCCCGTTTATCCCGTTCCTATAATTTGCGATACAGCACCAATTGTAGAGTAACGGGAAGTGCAAAAAAGTATTGTTTGTATACGATTTGAGTATTTGTTCTGGCGATAACTACGAACGTTTGCAAGGTTAGGTTGATGGTTTCAAGGTCAGGCGTAAACAAAATATTTTCAATATGAGACTGGAAAGAATATCAAATCCCATAAATTCGATGTCACAATTACAGGGTTCTACGTTATGTCATGAGCAAAATTAAATTAAAATTATTATTATAACTTCGTAAAGCTGTTGGTTTGAGACATTAGGTACTGTTTCTACAGTGTTAATAATAAAGGTTTTTTTTAAGAAATTAGAATTATTGAACAATCATGTAGTTGTTCATACGAGCTTTGCAAATACTATTGTGTTTTTAACTATTTCTGTTTAATTTCGGATTAATTATTCAGTTTTTATTTTATTACTAAGTAAATTTTTGTTTGTATGGTACAATAGGTACTACACAACTAACAATAAGTTAAAATGTTAATTTTAAAGAAATTAATTTACTAAATGTTTGTTACAGAAACATTACGAAAATACCCCTCAGTTTCTTTCTTAGTGAGGGCGTGCTCTAAAGATTATAAAGTTCCTAACACTACAGTTACAATTGAAAAAGGTACTAAAGTCTACATTAGTACTTGGGGTATCCACAGAGATGAAGAATTTTATCCCGATGCGGAAGCATTTATGCCTGAGCGATTTACAGAGGAAAACAACAGAAAGCGACCTGGATTTACGTTTTTACCATTCGGCGAAGGACCCAGAATATGTATTGGGCAACGTTTTGGCCTTATGCTGATCAAAACTGGTATAGCAATGTTACTGAACAAATACAAGTTTTACCCAATTCCAGATCAGAAATATAATCTTGATTTTGAACCGTCTTCAGTCAATATAACTAACAAGGGAACTTTAAAATTGATAGTTGTAGAAATCTGATTTATGTGTGTGTCATATGTGATATCTTATTCATTATACTTTATCTAATATATGCAGTTCTGATTTATTATGTCTGTCATGTTTTCATGTAAGCAGTTGAGTAAATGGAAGAAAAGAATTTTGTAGGGTGTAGCAGGCTTATATTTCTAGAAAAAAATACATTTAGGTATGTACTATCGCATTGAAAACAAAATAGAAAATAATAAAATAGTAATGTATTAGGTACATAGAGAAACAGATTCACATAAATAAAGTTTTGAAAAATACATGCCAACACAGTAGCTCTTAGTTTTGGCAAGAATTTAATTCTATTTTAGATATCACAGAATGATGGCGTCATAATTGTGTTTAAAATTGGATTTCAAAAGTAATACCAGTACACTATTTCATTGTTGATAAAGTAGACCATGAACGAATTGTTTTCTGTATCAATTTATAGCGGTATAATATGTAAGTAATTTGATAGAATAATTTATGTTTTTCTGGAATTAATGTTTGGTTCTTCTGGACGGCAGCAAACATTTTTGTCTGTGATCAAGTATGCAAAAATTATTTATCATTCAGCGTTTGCGATATAATATTGACGACCCAAAAACAGCATTAAAAATGTATGTCACCGTTATATAAAGTATTTTCGTATTCAATAACTGCAAACAACAGATTTCCTAGTTAAAATTATAAACTGAACGTAGTTTAATATATGTAGAATAAAACAATCCTCTATACCTTACACAATTTAATATATTTACTCTAGATACATGTTTCGGCCATACAAACCATTTTCAGCCTAGAATAGTCATGTGTTAAGAATCAAAAACAATAAAATTAT